>PVIY010031651.1:0-29579 GCA_004026745.1 Myrmecophaga tridactyla | reverse complement strand
AAGGGTATGTGAACCTCATCTGTTGCCAATTACATCTGCAGTCAGCTAGGAGGCGTGTCTGCTGCAATGAGTGACGTTTGGCTTAATTGGCTGGTGCTTAAATGAGAGAATGCAATGTAGCACAGCCTAAGCAGCTTGGCATTCCTCATCTCAGCACTTGCAGCTCAGCCCAGGCCTTTGGAGATGGAGAAAGAAGTCATCCCGGGGAAAGCTGTTGGAACCCAAGGGCCTGGAGAGAAGACCAGCAGAGACCATCCTGTGCCTTCCACATAAGAAAGAACCTCAGTGGAAAGTTAGCTGCCTTTCCTCTGAAGAACCAACAAAATAAATCCCCTTTTATTAAAAGCCAATCCGTCTCTGGTGTGTTGCATTCTGGCAGCTAGCAAACCAGAACAACATCTATATAATGTTCTAGGATTCCCTGGTTAAACAACTCTTTGGGTGAGAGGATTTCCATGGTAATAGCCTTCACAGTTAAGAGTTTGCTTTGAGGAGGGAAGTTTGATGACACCGTCCTAAAACCTGTAATTGAACCCACATCAAAGATAGTGTAGTCTAAACTCCCCATTTTATCAAAGAGGAAACTGAGGACAGAGATATGAAGTTCTTGAGGTTCATTCATCTCTCAGGTAATTAAATGTAGAGGGTTGGTCTGGCTTAAAATACAAAGCCTCAGCATCTTAATTAAAATAGCCTAACCAAAAGTTTCCATCCATAATAGGTCTGCACCGACAGGAATGGCCTAAAAGAATATGGCCTTTTCTGGGGTATGTTACAGCTCCAAACCATCACAGTCCACCTTCTGGACCCCCAAAAGACATGCTCTTTCTACATCCAAAATACATTTATTCCATCACAATATCATAAAATGCTTAAATCATTGTCAGTAACAGTATTAAGTACAAAGTCTTATCAAAATCAGTTATAGGCATAGTCTCTCCTGGGGCTAAATTCTCCTCCATGGACCTGCAAAACTTAGAACAAGTTATCTGCTTCCAGTATATAGAGGAGGGACAGTTACAGAGTGGACATTTCCATTTTCAAAGGGAGAAATTGGAAGGAAAACAGGGGTCACCAATCCCAAACAGTTCAGAAACCTACGGGGCAAACTTTATTAGATTTTCAAGGTCTGAGAGTCATCTATAGAATAATGCTTTCTCCTCAGGTCTTGATAGAGCTGCAGCCTCACCCTCTCCAAATGTTATGGGGTGGCCCTGTTCTTTCCAAACACTGGAGTGAGGGCTCCAATACCTGCATCATTGGCGAGATGGCCAAACTCTAGGCTCTACCCTATTTGAGCATTGGGGTGGCAGCTGGACTCTTTCTAATCTCTGTGGCACAGGATCAACACCCTCAGAACAGTAGGGTGGTAGCCAGGCTTTCCTCATTCCCCAGGGAATGTGTTTGACCTTTTCTGAGTCCTGCAACAGCAGTACTTTTCCTGAACAATGGGGTGGCCAAACCCTCCTCAATTCTCTAGGCATCTGAGAGTGCTGGGGTGATAACATTCTTTCTGAGCAACTGGCCAGAAGGCCTACCCTCTGCAAACTCTCCCTTTCCATGTGCATGGGTAGGTCCACTCTCCTGATACAAGGTTTCTTGGCTGTAATTCTTAGCTTCCATGGTTCTGCCTTTGAAGTAATTTTTCCTTCAATCTGTCCCTTTTCTGTCCCTTTTAGTCCAGGCTGGCAGTGGTTCTGTTTATACAGATCTCACAAAAAACTTGTTGGTTTCATATGCAGCACACAGGTCTCAACCATCAGACAATAGGACTTTGCACATATTCTTTCTGGATAACTGCATTTCCAATTTTACTTGTACTGAAACAGTTGGCTGCTTTCATGTTTGATTAAATACTAACATGGGGCACTGTTCTCTCGGACTCATCTTTCTCAAAACTCAGAATTTTCCAAGTTATCAATTTCTGATTTCTTTGTATCCAAGAATTCAGTTATCAACTTATCCTTTTCCTCTCAAATTTTACTATAAGTTGCAAGAAGCAGCCAGGCTGCACTTTCCATATTTAATTTAGAAATATCTTCAGCTAAGTATCCAAGTGTGCTGGTTTGAAAGGATGTATATCCCTTAGAAAAGCCATGTTTGACTCTAAATCCCATTTCAAAAAGGCAGAATAACCTCTATTCAATACTGTATGTTTGAACTGTAATCAGATCATCTCCCTGGAGATGTGATTTAATCAAAAGTGGTTGTTAAATTGGATTAGGTGACGACATGTCTCCACCCATTTGGGTGGATCTTGATTAGTTTCTGGAGTCCTATAAAAGAGGAAACATTTTGGAGAAAGAAGGAGATTCAGAGAGAGCAGAGAATGCTGCAGCACCTCGAAACAGAGAGTCTATCAGCCAGCATTTTGGAGATGAAGAAGGAAGACACCTCCTGGGGAGCTTCATGAAACAGGAAGCCAGGAGAGGAAGCTAGCAGATGACGCTGTGCTCACCATGTGTCCTTCCAGCTGAGGGAGAAAACCATGACTGTGTTCACCATGTGCCTTCTCCGATGAAAGAGAGATTCTGAACTTCATCACCATTCTTGAATCAAGGTATCTTTCCCTGGATACCTTTGATTGGACATTTCTATAGACTTGCTTTAATTGGGACATTATCTCATCCTTAGAACTTAAACTAGCAACTTATTAAATTCCCCTTTTTAAAAGCCATTCTGTTTCTGCTATATTGCATTCTGGCATTAGCAAACCAGAACACGAAGCTCATCACTTTCAGATTCTACCTTCTATCCAATTAGGACTCAATTTTGCCAAGTTTTCTGCTGCTTTAAAACAAGGGTCACCTTTCTTCCAGTTTGCAGTGGCACATTCATCATTTCTCTTTAAGGACTCATCGGCAGTTCCTTTACCATCCGTGTTTCTACCAACAGTCTCTTCAAAGCAACTTAGGCCTTTCTTATCAAGCTCCTCACAGTTCTTCCAGAATCTTCCCCTTATCCATTTATAAAGCCATTCTAGCATTTTTGATATTTGCACATCACAGCACCCCACTTCTCATTACCGAAATTTGTTTTAGTTTGCTAACGCTGCAGAAATGCATTATCCCAGAGATGGGTTAGCTTTTACAATAGAGATTTATTAGCCTATAAATTTACTGTTCTAAGGCTGTGAACATTTCCAAATTAAGGCATCAACAGGATGATGCTTCTGAAGAAAGGCCACCGGCATCTGGGACACTTCTATCACATGGGAAGGTGCATGCCCTGCATTGGCTGGTCCTTCTTTCCTTGGTTTCATAGCTTTCAGCTTCTACCTTCAGTGACTTCCTTTCAGCTCCTCCAGGAACTTTTTCTCTATATGGTTCTGGACTTTTTCTGTTCTTTATCCTCTCATAAAGGACTCCAGTAAAAAGATTAAGACCCATTTTGAAAGGAGTGTATCACATCTCAATTGAAATAACCTAACCCACCACAGGTCTACACCCACAGGAATGGATTAAAAGAACATGAGCTTTTCTGGGGTACTTAACAGCTTGAAGCTACCACACAAGAAGAATTCTATAAAATATGTCAAGCAAATAAGGATATGGACCAAGATGTTGGCTTTAATTGCTAACTCTCAATCTGTCTTGTGAGGATTCTTCTCACTGCTACCCTTTCAACCTCTCCGTGTATTGCTTAGGAAGCTACATGCTCTAGTGGAACATTCATGACCCCTGATATTCCAACAGGCCTGGATTTTATCAACCTGGCTCTGTGAACTGAGGGCACCTCCTTAGAAAAATGGGGTCATTAAAGCTCCTGTAGGGTTTTTGTAGAATAAAGAAGATATTGTGGGGAAAGCAACCAGGTTCAATGTCTGACATGTGCTTTTATACACTAACAAAATATGTATTGACCAAACAAGAACATAGAAGGGACAGTTATTAAGTATCTATTATGTATTTAACACATTCGACAATCCAAGGAAATAGGTTTTGTCTATAACTTTACAGATAAGGAATTGAGGCTCAGAAAGTTTGTCACTTGTTCAGTTACACAGCTAATTACTGACAGAGCTCTGACGTTAAAATGTGTTGTTTCTCATGGCCAAGCCATTCTGCTTGTCGTCTCTGAACACAACTAGCTTATTTCACCTCTAGTCCTGTGTGCCCACACCCTCCCTACCGCACCTGCCATGCAGTTGTCTCTGCCATTCTCCATCCCGGACCTTCTGCAGCAGCCAGCTGTCCCTGGCCAACCCCTTCCCATTTAACTAAAACTTTCCTCATGAGTGTGCACTAAATACACTCACCTAATCAAAGGGATGTTTAGGAGATCATTTTGTCTTAAAATGTGTGTATGTGTGTGTGTGTGTGTGTGTGTGTGTGTGTATGTATGTATATAGATATGTATATATGTATTCATTCACTGTGTGTTGTGTTTCCTAATTTTTGGCTGCTCTGTGGATCTGCAAAGGCATTCTGGGGTGATTTGGTCCTAAGCCACAGTAGCTATCTCTCAGTTATGTGTTGACTTCAGCTGTCCCCCTTCTCCTTTATTTTATATTCTCTTCCCTACTTCTCTCTTCTTTAAATTCCTCAGGCCAAAAATTACCAGAAGGGACAAAAAAATACCCAGAAATTTCCTATACCTTGAGGAACAATGAATAACCTATTTGAGGGTGTGTTTCTTACTGCGCAATAACAATGCTCCCTTGAGCTCACAAGAATTTCTCTAAAGTCAGTCCTTGTGGAAGAGAGTATGCTCATGGTAAATCTGCAATCTATCAGAGGGAAACTACATGGTTAATATATTTAACTGTGACAGAGACATCAAGTTTGAGGATGAAAAGAAATCTTTTATTTTAACGTTTACATATATCTTCTGTTCTTTTCCAACTATATTGAGTAAAAACAAATTATCTTTCCGTTTGCTTCGCCACAAGCAAAAACTTCTACTTTATTACAATTTTCCTGGGAATGAATGGTTTAACTCATCCTCAGTTTTTACATCTGTAAAACGGAGATGAACTATTCACTTCACAGGATTGTTGTGAGCATTAAAGGTATTCTTTATGAAGCATTTAGCCCAGTGCTTACGACTTACAAAGCTCAATCAAGGTTAGCTGTTAGAATTGTCTTTATAACATAGTGGTCGTGATTGACAAAGGTAGACCAAACAACTTTCTTTCCCCAGATCAAAGGAGTTAAGAATTGAGAATTTCCTTTTTGGAATACTTGTGCTGGCAACATGAATCATGAGGTATTAACTTTTATTAAATTTGAAAGAAAGGTTTTGCAAGGATAATAAAAAATATGGAGTGTTTGCTGTATATTATATAACAGGGCAGAAAGAGCCCAGGCTTTGGAATTTGAATTTTGATACATGCTGTGTGAACACAGACAGTCAAGTCTCAATTTCATCATCTATATAATGGGGATTATATTTCTCACAGGGTTGATATGAGGATTAACTGAGAGCATGCTTGTGAAAAAACCAGAACTGTGTTTGGCAAGAACAGACACATCATATAGGTGGCAGCAAGATGTCAGAGTGGATATGACCCAGTCATAAAGGTCAGGGTGTCTTGGATCTGGTCCTGGCTCTATAATTACCAGCCATGTGGTACTGTGTAAGTCACTTGAATGAATTGAGGTCTTTAGTTTCTAAATTTGTAAAATGAGGACATGAGATTAGATGCTCTCCAGGATTCCTTAGGGCAGTATAGGGCTTTCTGTGGTGATGGAAATGTTCGATATCTGCACCTCCAGTGTGGTAGCCACTAGCCACATGTGATTATGAACACTTGAAACGTGGCTAGTGATACAAAGGAACTGAAATTCTAGTTTTGTTTAATTTTAATTAAAATTAAAATTTAAATAGCTACTTTTGGCTAGTGGCTACTGAATCAAACAGCGTGGCCTTAGAGCTTTAGAATTCTTTTACTCCATTATTTCAGCTTGATTTATAGTTTTTTTTGATGGTTCTCAGCCCGTGTAAGGGCTCACTTCAGTGTTGTTCGCAGTTGTGAGAGACGTTACAAGAAGTTTGTTATTGTACCTGAGTTTGCTATTTGTTTGTTTATATACTTTGCACAGTTTTTAAAATCATCTCCATTGCAACATTATTCTTGCCATATTGTGTTATATGTTTC
This sequence comes from Myrmecophaga tridactyla, assembly GCA_004026745.1. Taxonomy (NCBI): domain Eukaryota; kingdom Metazoa; phylum Chordata; class Mammalia; order Pilosa; family Myrmecophagidae; genus Myrmecophaga; species Myrmecophaga tridactyla. The sequence continues at coordinate 23,479 of PVIY010031651.1, read as the reverse complement.
TGAATAAAAGAAAAGGGGTTGAGTTACAGCTGACTGAGCTGTCACCTACCTACCTTTGGTCTTACATATTCTATTAAAAATTTTCGCAAAATATTTTTGGTGTTTTGTTGAAATCTGGTGTACTCGTGAAAGTGTTATCTACTATGTGTATTGTGTCAGGGAAGAAAAATTGAGAGCATCTGGTTTAATCTGTAAGTTTAGTTACTTATTAGGGTTAAGGAAGACAGTGACTGTTTCAGTGCTAGCCTTTTTTTTCCTTTTTTGACACCCAAATTCTTATTGTTAAGACTTTAAATTTTTTTTTTTTTTTTTTTTTTTTTTTACATGGGCAGGCACTGGGAATTGAATTGAACCCTGGTCTCTGGCATTGCAGGTGAGAACTCTGCCTGCTGAGCCACCGTGGCCCACCCTTTTTTTTTTTTTTTAACAGAACTTGTGAGTTCACAGAAATATCATGCATAAAATACAAGATTTCCATATGCCACCCTATTATTAACTCCTTGCATTGGTGTGGTATATTTGTTACAACTGATAAAAGCGCACTTTTTTTGATAAAAGCATATTTTTATAATTGTACTATTAGCTATAGTCTGGTTTAACTTATAGTTCACTGTGTAGTAGAGTGCCATGGATTTAAAATTTGTTTTAAAAAGTATATTACCATATAAACAGTCTAAGATTTCCCTTTTAACTACATTGACATATATTTTACTACTGTTAGTTGCATTCACAATGATTGTATCATCACCACCATCCATTAATAAAACTTTACAATCAATTTAAGTAGAAATTTTGTTCAATTTAAGCATTAACTTCCCTTTCCCTACACCCATCCCAGCCCCTGTAACCTATATTCTAGATTCTGACTATGAGTTTGCTTATTCTAGTTATTTCATAACAGTGAGATCAAACAGACCTCCCTCTCCTGTGTATTTAAAGTAGACACACCTTTGCTTCAGGCTGTCCACCTGTACAGTTTTTTACACTGCTTTTGGTATCTCAAGCTACCTATGCCTGGAGGACAAATTTGGGAGGGGGGCACCCTGGACAAGAGTTTCCCAAGTTAGTTGTTCCCAGTTGAAAAGGGTCAGCAACCACAAAAGAGGTGCAGACTGTCTCCAAAATTTCTTGGGGAGAGTATCAGAAAGGGCACTCAGAGCTTCTTCCACGGGTTCCCAAAACTGAGCTTTCTTGAAGGAAATGCAGTCCTTGAACTGCTCTCTTGCAATCCTGAGGAAGCTCAGTGTCTTTACATCTCCTCGGCCTTGCTTTGTCTGGGGTGGATTGGGACAATGGCTGCCCTTAGATCTCTAAGCTACCAGTGATCTTAAGTTGATCGTCAAAAGCTGTGATTGACTGGCCATGTTCACCTATGGTTTTGGGGAAGAGGATTTTTTTATTTGGGGGTGGTGGTGCATAGTCCAGGAATCGAACCTAGGTCTCCTTCATGGAAGACGAGCATTCTACCACTGAACCACCAGTGCACACAGGGAAGAGGATTTTTATAGTTCCTCTCTGTCACCAGTGAGCTAGCCAGGGATTAGACCCCATGATGACCTGCTACAAGCATGAGGGATGGGTGCTGGTAATATTGTGGTGAATGGGCATTTTACTGGTCTTTACCAGCTTCTTCTTCCCATCTTTGCATCTTCCCATCTTCCCATGCCAGTGTTCTGCTGGCCTGTGGATTTTCAAAATAGTTGTTTCGTACAGCCTTTTTAATAATTGTTCTGGTGGAAGGACTAAATCTTGGAGCTTCCTACTTTGCCATTTTTCCACAATCCTCAGGTGCTAGTGTTGTTTTAAAAATTGGTATGTCTTAATTTGCCAGGGCTGTTGTGGTAAAGACCACACAGCAATTGGTTTAAACAGTAAAAATTTATTGTCTCACAGTTTGAAGAGTAGAACTCCAAAATCAAGATGTCGTTGAAGTCATGCTTTGTCTTGGAGTTGGTAGTATTCTGGTGATGACATTCCTTCCTCACATAGTGTTCTCTCTCTTTCCCTTCTGGTTTCTTCTGACTTTGGGCTTCTACTAACTGACTGCTTTGGAATTTCTTGTATTTATAAGGCCTCCAGTCATGCAGATTAAAGACCCACCCTGATTTGATTTGGTCACACCTTAACTAATAATCCCATCTTCAAAAAGCCTATTTGCAAACGAGTTCACACCCTGTCATGGATTTAGTTTTGAATTTATCTTTTGTTGGGGGCATGATTTAATCTCCAATAATGTGCTATATAGTATTACTTCTTTTCCTTGAAACTGTAACACAACAGAAATAGTCCCATAGAAATTAAAATATCTCAGAATCGCATTTGTGCTAGCGTTCATCAACATGCTCCACAGATTTTATGGAGAAGAGAAATAAAGAAAATTTGGAAGGTTCCCTTACTAAATGTTCAAAATATCAAATGAATACTTAATGAATCTTGGTCAGTGGCTACTATTGAAACACCCCAAACTTCTCAGCAGAGGGGAGAATACTTGGCCGGCATCCCTGTTTATGTACTCTTAGGGGAAGCATAAAATCAGCCATTCCTTAATTTCCCTTAAGGGTACTATTGGGGATTGTAGGATATCACTGTTTTTAGTTGTACTTTAGCAGGCATTCATCTTTTATTTTTTTATTTTTAAAATATGGAACACTTCACGAATTTGCATGCACAGGGGCCATGCTAATCTTCTCTGTATCATTCCAATTTTAGTATATGTGCTGCCGAAGTGATCATGCATACATCTTTTTTAATGCCTCTAGTCCTTCTTCATTTATTTTAAAATATTGTGTAATGTGCCTTTATTAAAAATATTTGTTATTATGAAATATAACATATATAAAAAAGCAATACATTTCAAAGTATATTGTAACAAGTGACAGATTTCAGAATTTGGTATGGGTTATTGTTCTACAATTTTAAGTTTTTTCTTCCACCTACTCCAAGATACTGGAGACTAAAAGAAATATCAACATAGTGATTCAGCAGTCATATTTATTTGTTAAATACTGTCTTCTCTGCTATAACTCCTCTTTCCCCTTTAATCCTTCTCTCAATCTTTAGGGGTATTTGGGCTCTGCACATTCTAATTTTTTCATGTTGGAAAGGGGTATCAATAATATGAGATAGGAGGATGGAACTAGTTGATGTTCTTGGAGAGGCTGGCCTCTCTGGGTTTTAGGACTTATCTGACCTAGGAACCCATCTGGAGTTTGTAGGTTTCTGGAAAGTAATCTTAGTATGTGAAACTTTTGTTGAATTTTAAATAAAGCCCTAGTTTTCTTTTGGGTTAGCAGGAATGGTTTTGGTTGGGGGTTGGCAAACCATGGTAATTAGCAATATCTAGCTAAGTCTTGCATAAGAGTAGCTTCCAGAATAGTCTCTTGACTCCACTTGAACTCTCTTAGCCATTTACCTTATTTTGTTAAATTTCTTTTCCCTTTTTTGGTCAGAAAGGTGTTGCTGATCCCATGGTGCCAGGGAGACTTTCGCCCCTGAATTTCATGTCCCATGTAGCGGGGAGGGTTACTTGCAGAGTTGGATTTACAGAGAGATAGACCATATCTGAGCAACAAAAGAGGTTTTCTGGAAGTAACGCTTAGGCATAACTATAGGTGGCCTTAGCTTCTCTGCTATAGAAATAAACTTCACAAAAGCAAGACTCAAGATTAAGGCCTTGGCCTATTGACTTGGAAGTCCCTAATATTTGAGATAGTATCAGCAGTTTCCCAGTAATGTGCTTTTAAGTGGGTAGACCACTTTTTATTAACTATGTACAAAATCTGTGATAAAAACTAAGAGGTATTCAAGTTGTTGCAGGATAACCTGTGTTAGGAATGAGATAATGGTGGCTTGGTTTAGATGACTTCCAAAGACTCTTAATTTTGATTCTCACTTGTGTGGCTTGAGGTTAGATTTGTGTATTTCTATCTAAGGAAGTTCTGACACCAGAGTGTCCAGTGAAGAGTTTTCTCCCTGTGCATGTCTTCAAAGGGAGTGTTTTTTGACTCTTGTCAGGTGGCGAGAATTGAACTCTGGGTGCCTCAGATGTTTTGTTTTGTTTAGTTTTTCCCTTGCTGAGCTTTAGAAATTGTCAGTCATGGTCAAATGTGCTAGTCTCCTATTTGGAAATTTATATTTTCTAAGAAAAATTGTGTGGTAAGAATAATATAAGAGACTTTGTAATTTTATTGATGAATAACCTATATACACTTTCTTTCTTATTCATATTCTTGAGTTAGGAGCAGATGTTTTAAGGTAACAAACATTTCTTACACTTTGTTTTGAATTTAGAAGATGTAACTCACCTAAGCAGCCATATTAATTTGCTCAAATTATGCTATATATGATCATATATCTCAATTTTCTGGGCAGGCCATATGCTCCTTTTCCCTCTCCCCTCCTTCTTTAAAATTTGTGTTATGTTTGTTCCAAATTGCCTTGCCACCTAGAATTTAAAATCTAAAGCCCTATGTTCACTAAAAGAAAAAATAGTATATAAATGTCAAATGATAACTGAGTTAAGCAAGGTGATGTTTTCTTGGAATTTAATGATAAGTGTCTAAAGAAAAGTTGACTTTGAACATTTCATATGGATGATACTTTTGCTTCTGAGATAGGAAGAGATACTTAAATATAAAATTGGCACAAACCAATTAAAAATATCACTTAAGAAGTTTCATGTAAAGTAAGAGCAAAGCTTCTGGAGTCCCTGCTAAATTCTTCTTTTAGCAATGAATTGTTAGGCTCCCAAGTTTATAAACTAAATGAATAGAAGGAAGAAAGAAAAAAGCTTTCATAGTAAGAAACAGTTTATTGTTAATACCCAGGAGGCCCTTGAGTTTGGGTCATGACCTGTGAGTTTTTTCCTGACAGCTCCCAAGATTGGTTATTTATTAAATTTATGTCATTCTTTTTCTCCAAAGGAAAATTGAATGTGTAGGGGAAGGAGTTAGGAGGGGAGAGTGTAGACACTGGAGGGCAGATTTCATTGTTTTTTTTACCTTACATTCTTGAAATGGTTTTGTAATAGTGAGCAGGGGAGAATTATTAACAGAAGTGCATCTTTATTCTTTGGTATAAACTCTAACCACTTTTACTATACTGAATTTTCCTACAATCTAGAGGGAATTAACTCTAAGGGGTCAGAGAATGGAAACAGAAGGGGCCTTGACCTGAATTTGGTGGCTAAGAAGAAACTTCTCCCTCTCATATTTGCCATAGGGTAATGTAGAAGTAGTAACCCAACCTGATTCTGAAGGCAATTATTGTGCAACTTCCATATACTAAACCATGTGATTGGATCAGTTGGGAATACAAGATTAAAAATACCCTTGGGGCATTAGATTCCCTACCCATCAACTCTTTACCCCTAATCTGTTGACAGAGCCCTAAGTTTTTCCAGTCCTTCATCCCTTCCCCATATGAGTTGTGTAAGTCCTAGGCCATAAACTAATTAGGAAGTGTATATTCCCTTGCCAGAGACTGGTTTAGGAGTGAACCTGTGACCTAATTCTGTGAGATGTGTATGGATATAACATATTGGGCTTTTCAAAGGAAGCCATAGATAACATCCCCAAGCTACCCCAGTTCTAAACAACTTGAGAAATAATAAAACAAATTAATATGGTGGTCAAAATATCATTTTAAAAGTTTTTAACCAGTGAAGTTAAATTGGAGGTTGTAGCTTTGGCCCTCTTAACCAAGTAGGCTTGCTAATTCTGAATCCCCAGAATTAATCAGGCTTAAGCATTCACAGACAGAGCTCTACTGGGGCTGCTTTCCCCTGAAGAAGGGCTGCTCAGCTAAGAATTATTGTTTGGAGCAGCAGAGGAAAACTGAGGCTCTTGGCTGTCAGGTTTGTTTCTTAGAGGAGGAAGGAAGATGGACCTGAGCTAAGCCTACCCAGTTGCTCTTCTAATTTTTACCAGTTAGACAAGCCGTGTCACCTTCCCAGGGATGGAGAAAGATCATCCATTTCCTTTTATATCTTTATATAAAATGTATATATATTTATTTTTGTATATAAAAATGTATTATTTAGTTGAATTCTTTTGGTTCAACGAAAATTGGATATCTTACTCCTATTAGAAAGAGAAAGGACACCATTGAACCTTGGGGTGTTCCAGCCAAAGTGTTATCAGATTTGCACTTGTGTTAGTTGACTTGGCGGTGGGTAAAAGGAATTGTGGATTTGTTCTGGAATGTATGCCATCAGAAAGTGGGAATGATTCTATGATCGTCATCTTAACAGATTTTGTCTCTATGAGCAAGACTACCATTGTAATTGGTTGAGAATCAACAGTCTCTTCTGCGAGCTGGGGGAGGGGATGATTGGTATTTTGTGATGTGTACAATGTTCATGTTCTGGTTTATAATAGCCATATAATTACATACGACCTCCAATTTTAATTGGCACTTATATCCCCACTCATTCTCCAATGTACGAGGCTTCTTCCCTACCATAATACATTGCACATACCTTGTGTTCAGACAAGATTGCAGAGTGCACTTGTTTGTGTCTTGATCCATCATGGTCCTAAGGTAGTGGCCTTGTCTGATGGTGATGTTCCATGAAATAGTTTATGTTCACCAGGAGAGCACCCTGACTTACCTGAGGGTACCAGGCCAGCTCCTAAATGACAAAGGCTGCTTTTCTTCTTTTCATGCATTTTAATGAGAGGTGGAGGCAGCCTGTGAGCAGGAGAATGACAGCCTTTCTGCTGGGGCCTTCACGGTGTCTGCTCTGCACTCTGGGCCTGAGCACAGTGGGCTTATTCCCTAGAGAACAACAGTTTCAAGGATTTATAGTTTATCTTCATGAAACAACTTTTTTCTCATTCTTTTCTGGGATCTCAGGGCATTCTTTCAACCTCCAGGAAGGCATACCTTCTTTCAGTTTCCCAGACTTTATCTCTTTAAAATTTGATTTTCTATTTTAATATTAGATGCTTTAGCATCGTTCGGTTCTATTGAGAGCTTCTCATTGGTTTTTCTTTTGAATTCCAGACATCATCATGATCGACCTATCATTGAGTCTTGCTGTTCTAAAACCTCGGGGCTCTCTCAGGCTGGGTGCTATGGCCTTGTATCAATCATAGTACAACCTCATCATATATTTCTGGGAAATAATTTGATAAAGTTCTTTCTTCATATATCTCCTGATTGTTCTCCCTGAGATGGGCCTTCAGAGGTGTTCCAAGGTCTTTTCTGGGTGCCTCTTCTTCCACCTGGGGGTAGTAATTGTTTTTATTGAACACAGTTCTCCCTGTGGATATGGCCAGAGTTATTCTGGAGTGTGGTCATCTCCTGTGTGGGTCCCCTGGGGACAAAGCTCTTGTTGTCATTGATGGGACAGCATTGTTCCTCCATGGGACTGAACCCCTGGAGTTATATTTGATCTTTCTTCACAAGAAGGAAACCTGAGGAGTGAGACAGAAGAACTCCATTAATGGAAGATTTTGAAGCTGAGTCTTTTTATTATGTGAGAATGTGATCCATGAATCTTCTGCAACTTTTATGCAACCATTGGAGATATTTAGGCAGTGCACAGAGTTTGGTGGAGGACAAAGATGGAAAGTTTGATACCTTGAGGAATTTGATTGTTGATCTACTGACTTAACCAACACTGGAGCTGACCCTCCTCAGGAAAATTGTTATACGAGCTAGTAAATTCCCTCATTGTTTAGGTCAGCATAAATTGGACTTTATGTTGTTTGCAGCCAAAAGCATTCTAACCAATATCCAATAATCAGATAATGAGCTCACTTTATATCACTTGTGATAAGTGTCAGGATATAGGAATACAGCAATATGGGTTAGAGCATGAGCTCTGGATTCAGATTTTGTGTGTTTTGAGTCTGAGCTTTACTACTTACTGTTCTTTGACCTTGGACAAGTTCCTTCTTGATCTTTAAAATGGAAATAAATATTCATTGTTCCTATGTTGTACAACCATTGCAAAGATAGATGAGATAATGCATCAAAGTCCTAGGCCAGTTAGTACTAAGCACCTTAGCGATTGAGAATATTGTTATTCATGAAAGAAACCACTTCTGATATTGGCCTTGAAATATGGCCATTTTGGAATTGGGAGAGATAAGGGAAAGGCTTTGAAGATGAAGGATTAGAATGAGTAAAAGCATGAGTAGCAAAGTTCTCTAGATAGTCCAGTTTGACTGAAGTATGATAACTAATGGGATGAAATACTGAACTAAAGTTCCAGTCACATAGAACTTGGGAGTAAGGCATTTGAATTACAGTCTATAGGCAATGGAGATCCTTTCAAATGGAAATAATTTGATTTTGCATTCTAACTCTATAACTTCAAATTGATTAGTGTATTGTTGGAAATGAGAAGTCAGAGCACTGTCCTGTGTTCCTTTATCTTCTCATTTTCATTAGGGTCCAGTTATAGTTCCTCTGGAGAGAGTACTTGTGGCTCTATGTAATCCATCATCTCTGCTAAATAAAGAAAAGATTGCAGACATATCCCAATAATGAGTTACAACTGTTATGTTTGTTATTAGCTCAGCAAAAATGGGTTATCTGGCATTAAGCCACATGAAACTCCTTATTAATAAATATTAATGCCCACCTTTTCATGTTGATATTCATGATAGCCTCCAACATGGCAGTGTGATCTTTTTTCTTCCTCTTTAGTCTAGTTAGCATTTTTCATTTCTCCTTCACAGTGTGCAAAGGTTAAATTATGTTTCAAATAATATTAGGATAAGGTACATTTTATTGTGTTCAACTTTCATGTAAAATGGAAGCTGTTGTAATAATTTTGTCTAGATATTTGGAGAATATAGTTTTTCTTCCACTTATCTGTACTATTATTTATATTTTTGCACATATAGCATATATATTATTGTTTACGTTTAGAATTTTATCAGATTCATCAATCCCTATGTCTGAGATAATTTTTTTAAAAGAAAGATAAAGTGTGGTCATTTGCTTGAAGGATAAATAGAACTTCTTTAAAAACATGAACTTCTAGAAAAGATTCTTAATAGCTTGAGGACATAGGTGAAGAAAGGAAGATTTTATAGGAATAAAATAACTCAACTGCATATGAAAAGAAAAAATTATGCTAATGACTGCTTTGGTTACTGCTTTAATAGAATGAAGCTGTTGAAGGAAAAAAAAACCTTTTTGTATTTCTTATTCTATCCACTGATGATTGGGAGGAAAAAAAAATCTCAATAGTACACAGTCACGATAGATATAAAGTATAATAAAAGAAATAATGTCAGCATCGATGTGTGTGTGGTTCCTGGAGGTGTTTTAATGGAAACTTATTAAGGTCAAGGATACTCATTCAGTAAAAGAAACTTTATCTTTAAAACTAAGAATTCCATTATTTTTTCATATTATGAATTATTGAATTAGAGAGGAAACAATTAAAAAGAGTAAATAATAGTGTTTTTTAAAAAAGCAAACTACAAAACCCAAAATATCATCCCAGGTTTTGAGGGATGATTTTTATGTGTGTGTTTGTTGAAACAAAAATGACCATTTTTTTAATTTACTATTTTAAAAGTAATGTTGTTCTAAAAGAAAGGAAGCCAGAAAACTGGGAAATATAAAAGGAAATGAAAATCTGTAGTAATCCAGCAAACAAGAATAATTGCTGTTAAATTTTACATGAATATACTGTAGGACTTTTCTGTAATTGTGTGTGTGTGTGTGTAACTAAATGAGCATCACAGTAAGTGTCCCCTTTGGCGATCTGTTTTTACTTAATGTTCTTTAATGGATATCTTTCTATGTCAATACACATAGCTGTACATCATCATTTTAAATGGCTAGCTAGAAGTATTCCTTCATGTACAGATTGTATGTCGTTTAATCCCTCTCCTATTGATTGGCATTCAGACTAATTCCAATATTTTGGTATGATAAGCAACACTGTCATGAACATTCTTATCTATGTATTTTCACACTTTCAACTATTTCCTAGGGGTAAAATCCTTAAAAACAGAGTTTGTGAATCAAATAGCATATATATATATATTTTTAAAGCCTTATCTTTGTATACCTTCAAAGTATATTACCAAATTGTCCTTCAGGGAACTCATACCAATCTGCACTCCATCTAGTGGGTATTATTTCCTGATGTAAAAGTAAAACCAGCATTTAATTATAGAATGACTGTATTTCTTTTTTATTTTGGAATTTCTTTTTTTTAAAATAAAATATTTTTATTGTGGTGACACTTTTAGCCATTTGTAACTGTACAATTCAGTGATACTTATTACATTTTACAATGTTATGTTATCATCACCACATCCATTACCAAAACTTCTTTATCACCTCAAATAGATATTCTGTACGCTTTAATTAATAACTCCCCATTTCCCCTCCCGCCAGCTCCTGGTAACCTCTAATCTATTTTCTGTCTTGATATATTTGTTTATTCTAGATATTTCATATAAGTGGAATCATACAATATTTGTCCTTTGTGTTGGCTTATTTCATTTAGCATGATGATTTCATGGTTCACCGGTATTGTAGCATGTATCAGAACATAATTCCTTTTTTTTTGATTGTGTGCTGTATGGTGGGATAACATTTCATTATTTTTCCATATGAATATCCCATTATTACAGCACCATTTGTTGAATTTTTGTTTGTTTGTTTTACTTGTTTGTTTGTTTGTTTTTTGGGAAGTTCATGGACTGGGAATCAAACCCAGGTCTCCCGCATGGCAGGTGAGAATTCTACCACTGAACTACCCTTGCACCCCCGTAATTCCTTTTATGGGTAAATAATATTCCATTTTATGTATATGCCACATTTTGTTTATCATTTAATCTGTTGATAGACACTTGGGTTTTTAGAATGATTGTTTTTGAAGGATTGATAGAAGACAGTATTGACAAAGTTGATACATTTAAAAATGTCTACCTGTGTAAAATGAAAAAATAAAAACAAAACCCCATGGAATACAAGTGTATTTACCATGGACTTTCAAAGGATTAGTGCAATAAATACTTATTATTTATAAACAATTCATACAAATATTACCACCAAGTGATATAAATTAAATTGATTAAGAATGAATAGGTAGGTTACATGAGAGAAGATACAAATAGCAAATATATTAAGAATCATTTTTGTTAATAACCAAGTACAAACTAACCCAATAATTGAATATCACATTACACCTACAAAAAAAAATTTAAATGCTCAAAACCAGTTTTGATGAGACTTCTAAGAAACTAATTTAGAAGAAAGAAAAGTTATATGTAAAGAAGAGTTATTTGGGGCATCATTTACATTATAAAATAAGAAAGTCTCCAACTGTATGATATTTAGGGCGTGGTTAAGTAAATCGTTATATATTAACTTGATATGGGACATTATACAGCTATTAAAATAATAGCTGTGAAGAGCACCTAGCTGTGAAGACACATTTATGAGGTAATGTTAAGTGAAAGGCAGAGTACGCAATTCATTCCCTATGATTAACTATTATTAAAATTGTGCATTTCTGTGATTAAAGTCTGATAAGGGGGAAAACCCAGTTTTTGTCAAAAGGAGAAAGACAGCTTGAAAGCAGAGCTTATGGAAACAATGGAGAGGGTAGGTTGAAGCTATAAGGGAAGAGACAATGGATGGAAAAAATCAAGAGATGGATAGGAAAGGATCAAACCATAAGTGGTAGGGACAACTTAGAATTCTTTTTCAAAGAAAGGGGCAACACAAGAGAAAAAAATGATAGAAACTCAACTCAAACCAGCTTAAGCAAAACCTGTAACATATTGCTCTAATGTGGAAGTCTAAGGGGATAAAATTAGCTTCAAGTGCAGCTGTATTACATGATGTCATCAGTACTCTCTTTCATGCCAATCTCTTTTGGCCATGCTTTGCTCTGGAATGACATCATTCTCAGGCAGCCTCTCTGTAGTGGCAAATTTGGTTTTCACAGTTCAAATAGCTCATATTCCCAGAGTTCAAATAGCTCATATTCCCTTTGTTGGGGTGGAATCTCCAGCACATATTCTAGGAAAAATTCTGATTGATCTGGCATGAGTTAAATGATTATGCCTTCAGTAGGGAAGGAGAACCTTTTTGTTTACCACACTTTCAAGTGGAGGAGGGCAGTTCTAAAAATGAGAGTATGCTGGCCAAAGAGAAAGAAGCAGATGTTCTCAATGAGGATAAATAGGCATTTGGAGACAGAGAGGTTCATTTATTCAGTCTTAAGGGAAAGCTACCATCTGCTTGATTGGTGTAATCAACAGGGCTGGAGAGAGCATCATTGGAACCAGGTCTCCTGCCTCTTGACTACCCTCATTGGCTCCTGATTGAACCTTGCCCTTTGGATCTTAATTTCTGGCTCTTCTTTCAAAGGGCTCTGCCAGTGTCCATGTATGGATGCCTGTACCTTCTGCTCACCTGGACCACAGTTCATATATTCCAATTACCAGCCATTGTACCCTTAGACTAAACCTATTTTCTGTTATTTTTCTCTTGACAGTACAAGGAAAGTTAGTTGGACACATTTCTCTCTATAATAAATCTTGAATTGTTTGAAAAATAACAATCAGTGAAGCATGGGCATATTTGATGAATCTGGGCCATATAAATGGATGTTAGGTTAGATGTTAATGCATTTTGAAATAGAAGGTTTTGTTGTTTTCTTGAAATGCTTGTTTGGAACATTTGTTGAGTACTTAGTTTTTTAAAAATTTTTTATTTGTTTCATTTCTTTTCCTTTGGTGAATGACTAGCAGAAAGAGAAAACTGATTCTATAATAGAGGCTGAAAATGATTGACTAGAAAGATAGCGCTTGAAGTATATAGGGCCAAACATTTTTTCAAAATGAGTTGAAGATTTGACATACATTTTCCATGGCAAAATCCTACCATGAGGAGCGAAGCAGATTAGGTTAAACCATGGATACTTTATGTGTTTAGGAAAATTGAGACTATTGTCTGAAAGAGCTATGATTTCTAGCCATTCTTGGGTTACAATGTCCTTTCCACCCCTTGACTTCTAAAAGTGTGGAAGAAAGATTTGAGTTTTATGAGTGTGCAAGTGAGTTAAGACATTTGATCATTTCCCTATCCTTTATTTAATATCCTATAATGGCTATAAATTAAAGATTTCTTTTTCAAGGACAAAGGAAGCTTTCTTGGGATATTTAACTTACATGCATCTGTTCATTGATACCCTCAAAGATTCCTTTTAGGAAAAGGAGATCAAGACTCAACTTATTTTATATAGAAGGTAGAGAGTTGTTTACACAATGCTTAAGTGCAATAGTTGCATTTTATGTCAGTGTTGATATTTCTCAGCATGGGTTTTGTACAACTGAGGGATTATGATGCCTCTAAGATCCAAAGCAAATAGAAACTGGATGTGTTTTGGTATTTTAGGTAAAATACCTTAGGTAGAGATTGGGCAGTAAAGAAGGGGTCTTGAGAATGTTCTGAAAAGAAGTACCCATGAGTTTTCTGTCAGAGTGAATCAAAAATATTTATAAGCATTTATGCAAGAGAATTGTGCCTAAACTTTAGGGGTATGGTAGAGAGAAAGAAAACAAAGAAACAGAAAGTATAAATGAAAGGGGTCTTTTTGTGAAGGATTTGGAAGCCACTGCCATAACATGGCTTTTAATAGCTAGAACAGTTAAAATATTCATACATGCTTACTAGTTTGATTCCAGTGATAACTTTATCTTATCTTTAGGATTTGCATATAGATATCAGAAGAAGCTTAAGTGTTAGTTTAAGATCACCTAGTATCTCTGCGCTCTGATATTTATTCAAACTCAGTTTTTCCTCTTTTTTTGTATCTGCCTCTTTTTTCTTCTCCACATCCCTCTGTACTAGCATCCCAATTCATACCCCAAAGTGATCATATAACTAAACATACAAACAAACAAAAGCACACCAGTTAGGAGCTAGAATGAAGAACCTTTCAATATTTACAGTATTTGAAGATTTCTTTTTGAGGAACAATGAAAATTACTGTCATCAGTTCTGGCTTGAAATCTTCCGTCTTTTGGATCTCTGTATGGGCCAGTGCTCTCACAGGTATATCATGTTCAATTTATACCACATAAATAGAATGACATCTCACCTGGTAACTTAGTTCTCTGGCAACTTCACCTATTTGGAACATAGCTAAGAAACAGGAACTAACAACAAAAGGTTTGTGAGGAGCCAAAATAGATACCAAAATGTCTATGCCTAGAAGGGCCTGATTGATTTATTCCCCTGGGACTGCAGAGAACAGACATGTTCCTATCTGCACTGCTTTGGGTTAGAGGAGGATGCATAATTGCAGAGTTCGGGAGTGTTGCTTAGAGAGCAGGCATTTCGGAGAAAGAGTATAGTCAGCACTTAGGTCAAAGGTTTTGATTCTCATTTTCTTGTCATTATATAAATTTAAAATTATTTATTCTGTGATAGGCAGGATGCCAATAAAAAAATAAAATCTTTTCTCAGTGGAATAGGTTTCAACTCAGTAAAATATTTTCTATCATCCAGTGTTGGTGCAGGCAAATAGCTGATACATCTTCTTTAAACACTGGGTGAAATAATGATTTTTATCTCCATTCTGCTTTTGCCATGAATATATAGTTTAACCCGCACAAATCTATTGTACAAGCAAATACATGTAAATATTCTGTGAAGTGCTTATTTGGATGCCTTCACAAATGCTTTACCATCTGAAATTCCTTTATAGTTGTGGAATATTTATTTTCAGTTCACTTCTAAGTTCACACACTTTTATCTGTGTGGCAAGACAATCCTTTTTTGCCTTTTAAATTCTTCGTAGTTACATTGCCTTTTCCATGTGATCCAGGATGTCTTGCTGGATCATACTTGAAACTGGAATGTAGGCATGTGAAGTTGCGTATGCCTCCCTAAAAGCTGCCCTCTTTCCCTGTGCTGGGAAGACAATGCCCCCACTACCTGGCACAGAAAGCTTGGGCTTATTTAACTGGTTTATATAGACTCCTAGATTTGTTTGGGGCCTAGGATTCCCATGGGGATGACTGTCAACTCTGAATTCAATTGGAATTCAGACATTTGATGTCATGTCTTAAAGACAATGAGGATGGAGTGGGATAGAACTGAGAATAAGAAAGCCAGACTGTAAAGAGGGACAAGAGTTTCCCCAAGATGAGAATCCTTACAAACGAGGACAAAATTTTACTGGCAGAAGTCGAGATCAGCACAGTCCAATAAAACTTTCTCCAGTATTGAAAAAGCAATGATTTTAGATATAGTTGTGGGCTACATAAGAATTCTTTCCACATAGCCTCCAGGATCAGTTTTTGCAACTGGAAAGGAGTGGGCTGGGTGATAAAACCAAAAGAACCACATTTCTTGGGATTCAGATCCTCTTAGAAATCTGGGTGATAAATTGGCAAGAACCCTATGACTAACTGGCTTAACTCCACTCTGGTGGAGCTGCCACCCACCCTCCTGTCAGCTAGAGGTAGAAGAGAGCCTCAGAGTCAGAAGGTTCCCAGCTATGAGGTTTTGGCAGTTGCCTTGGGGTTTTGTAGGTCAAAGATGGGTGGGGACAATCACTCTGGTTGCCTGTAAAGACTTTGTTTCCACTTATCCTCCCTTCCTTCCTCAAAGAATGTGGATTTTTTTTTTTTAAGACATTCTCCTTTCTCCTCATGACTATATATATATATATATATATTTTTTTTTTTTTAATTTGCATATGGGCAGGAGGCACCAGGGATCGAACTCCAGACCTCCAGCACGGCAGGTCAGAGCTCTGCCTGCTGAGCCACGACAGCCGCCCCAATGACTATATATTTTAGAAGACAGTGGGCTCCCTACTCAGCCTCAGTGGTGAAATTTCTTTGGTCTAAGTCAGTAACCTTATTTTTCCTCTTCCTTCTCCTTCTTCAATCATTTTCACTCATGTACCACCAAAATAGTTTTGAAAACTCCAGACTGCCTAACACATTTTAATATGATACCTAAAATTTTTCATCGTAGGTTGCATGAGTTGCAATGGCTATAATTTTGGCATATGGAAAGTACTAACATTTTAGGATAGAGCTGTTATATCACTCTCAAATGGATCCGCTAGAAGCTGAATACTGTAGCAATTTGATTACCATGACCACCTATAAAAAATATATAAAACTTCATCTTTAACTATAGGACATGTACACTGTTTCTTTTTCTCCTTAAACATTCATTTCTGATCCAGTTTTTCCACAGAATTTATCCTAATGTAATTTATTTTTATGGCTGAAAGTCTTTTATTGATTGCCCTGTTATGCTTCTGTGCAACAAAATATGTATGTAAATTTCAATTTGAAGCATTTGTAATGTTTCTTATGAACATAAGGCTTTAAGTGTTAAGTAATTTCTTTTGGATTGAGTTATCACAGCTGAATAAAGCAACATAAATACATTACAAATTTTGATAAAGTACTTGTTAAACATTAGAAAGTATAGTTTTGTTGGAGATGTATCTATGAAATAGATAGACCTTTCCCCCCTTCAAGTAGTTCCTGCAGAATGCATATTAGTTATTTCTCAATGCAACAGGGTTCAGCATCAATTCTATTCATATTTTTCGCTTGTCTAGATTTTAAGTCTGTGAGATCTTTTTTTAGTGTTTTTAAACTTTTATCATTTTTATTGTGAAATATAATTGTACAAAAAACAATACATTTCAATACATTTCAAAGCACATTGTAAAAAGTAATTATAGAACACATTTCACAGTTTGGTATTGTTACAGTTCCACAATTTCATGTTTCTCTTTCTAGCTGCTCCAAGATCCTGATGATTAAAAGAAATATCGATAAAATGATTCAGTCATACACATTTGTTAAATCCTATCTTCTCTGTTATACCTCTCCTTTGATCCTTCTCCCACTCTTTGGTGTGTCTGTGAGATCTTGTTCACATAAATAAGTAGATGGGAAAGGAAGGAATTTTATTTTAACATGTCATTCAGCCTTCAAACTCTTTGTGCATTATAAGCCAAAAATTAATTGTGATCTATCATTAAAAATTATTTATAATGATCAGCTGACAACTTGATATAGCCTGCCTTCAATTTTGTTAAAAGCAAAGAATTGGAAATTACCTGGTTTTCAGAAGGCTTTGGTGTAAGTTATTAGAGTAATTTACTTTCTCAACACCTACACCGGTATTTCAAGATGCTTCTGTATTGGGTGACCCAGAGGTTTTACATGCCAGAACAGTACACTATAAAGATTCAGGTTGGGTGAGAAGAATGTTTTATTTTACAATATGAGAAGTAAGACTGTAAAGGATTAGCCTCTTCTTAGGAGAGGATACATCTGCTAATATAAGAGTCTGGAAATTTCCTTAAATTATCTATTCCCGTTATACACTTGAGGAGACTTAGTAGAGCCCCAGGGAATTGTATTCCAGTACCTTCACTTTGAAGGCCATTGACCTACACCAATTTCCAAGGTTCCCCTCTGGCCTGTGAGTGGCAGAGGCATGATATGCAATGCATTGATCGTCAGGGGATCTAGCTTAAGGACAAAGAACCACCCTAAACGTATCAGATCAGAAAGATAAAATAGAGAAAGGAGTCTGAGTCTGTCCTTTACCCACTGAGTTAACCAAGCCTAAAACCAGTCTACTTCTGAACTTCTTAGGTAAGAAAAAAAATTTTTTCTGCATGATTATGCCCCTTATATTTGGCCACTGCTGCATTATAATTTTTATAACCCTTTTATTGACATAGAATTCACAAATCATGCAATTCACCTATTATAAGCATACAATTCAGTGTTTTTTAGTATATTCACAGGGTTGTGCAGCCATCACCACAATAATTTTGCAACATTTTATCACCTCAAAGAAACCCAGTGCCCATTAGCAGTCACTCCTTATTTCCCCAACCCTTCCTATCCATCCCAGCCCTAGACAACCACTAATGTGTTTTCTGTCTCTGTAGGGTTACCTGTTCCGGATGTTTCATATAAATGAAACAATACAATTTGTGATCTTTTGTGATAGACTTTTTTACTTAGCATAATGTTTTCAAAGTTCATTCATGTTGCAGTAGACATCAGTACGTCATTCCTTTTTATGACTGCATAATATTCCAGTATATGGATACACCACAATTTATTCATCCATTCATTGGTTGTTGGGCAGTAGGGTTGTTTGTACCTCATAGCTATTAAGAATAATGCTGCTGTGAATATTCATGTGCATGTATTTATGTGGATATGTTTTTAATTCTCTTCGGTATAAACCTAAGGAATAAAATTGCTGGGTCATTTGGTAACTCTATATTTAATTTTTTGAGGAATTGCAAGCCTATTTTCCAAAGTGGCTGCACCATTTTACATTCCTATGGACAGTGTAAAAAGGTTCTGTTTTTTCCATATCCTCTCCAACACTTATTATTTTTTATCTTTTTGATTGTAGTCATCCTGGTAGGTGCAAAGTAGTATCTCTTTGTGGTGAAGGCTAATGATGTTGGGTACCTTTTCATGTCCTTTATTATCCATTTGTATATCTAATTTGGATATTATGTTATTTTCAATTCCTTTTTTAACTTTAGAAAGTTTCAGCATACACAGAAAAAGAGAACCTATTACTCATTATTAATAATTATCAACTTATTGCTAAGTTTGTTTTATCTACCTGCCCTTCTCCTGCTACGTCAACCACTGATTCATTTCACTGGTAAATATATTAGTGTGCATCTCTAAATGACATGGACTAAAAAAATAAAAGCCATAAATACAACATTATTGTCATGCTTAAAAATTTGACAATATTTCTTAATGCTATTGGCTATTCTGTTAACGTTCCAGATTTCTTGTGGATTAGTTTTACATTTGGATTTTTAAATAAATCATTATGGAAATAAGATTTGTACATCACTTTTAATTTTTAAGTTTGTCATGGTCAGGTTCATGTGTCAACTTGGCCAGGTGGTGGTACCCGGTCATCTGGTCAGGCAAGCGCTGGCCTGTCTGTTGCTATGAGGACATTTCATGGTCTTAAATCATGATCACATTGGCTGCATCTGCAGTTGATTGTATTTAAGTCAGCTAAGGGGAGTGTTTTTTGCAAAGAGTGATGCTTAATCTAATCATTGGAAGGCTTTTAAGGAGGATTCAGAAGAGACAGTCACTCTTCCTGCTTTGGCTGACAAGCCTCTCCTGTGGAGTTCATCCAGACCTTTCATAAGCATTACTAGCTTGTGGCCTGCCCTACTGACCTTGGACTCTACATTCCCATGGTTATGTGAGACACTTTTATAAATTTTATATCTACAAATATATCCTGCTGATTCTGTTTCTTTAGAGAAACCTAGCTAATATAAAGTTCTTTCACCTTTTCTTCTTTTTTTGCAATTTATTTATTAAAGATACTTGTTTGTTTGTCCTGAAAAGTTTCCCATGTGCTGGACTTTTGTGATTGCATTCCAAGGTATATTTTTTCCATCCCTGTATTTTCTGTAATCTGGTAGCTAGAACCTTGATGAGATTCAGGTTCTATTTGTGGAGAACAATTCAACATAGATACTAAAATTACTTTGATCAAAGGGTGCATAATATCTTGATTGTCTCTTTTTGTGCGATAAGAGTGGTGTGGGTTCAGTTTTATTAGCCAGATCCATGCATCATAAAGTTACCCATCAGCTTTTCACCTAGCAATCATCAATGACCATTATTTAGATTCATAATTTTATTAGAGATTGGTAAAAAAACTCTATTCTTATCCTACCATTCCTTTGTCATTTATGAACTGGAATCTCTAAAAAAGAAAACTTTTTGATCTCGTTAGCCTAAGGCATGGTTCAAATAGAGAAGGCAAGATAAATTCTTGGTTGATTTTTCCCCCCTCTTTTCTTTACCATTTTCAAAATATTGATTTGGTTCTCTAGCCTCCTCCAAAGGTGATCAATGAGGCTTTATCTGTTTATTTTTTTAAAAAGTATTATTATGAACTCATGGATTTTAATGTACTTGAGGTGTATCAGTTTATTGCAATTAATATTCTTTTTGATGCGTAGTTTGTCCACTCTCTGGATAATAGCAACCTCTTTAAGTTTGTTAGAGAATCTTTTTTGTTAGGACCACAGCAGACTCTGTTGGCTTCCTTGATTTCGAGGATAAAAGATGTTCCAGACTCCTCTTATATATTCCCTACCTCAGTTCTAGAGTTAGCCAGTTTTTCAGTAACCTTTGGTTTCTTTTAGAGGGAAAGTGGCATTTAGAGACCATAATCTTGGTACATAGAGCTGCTTATTATTACTGGATTGGTCATTATTAATTGGTTCTGTCATTGGACAGAGATGGGGAATGTACAGAGAAACTAAGGCCTGAATTTATACTTATAGTTTCATTTCAAATTTAGGATGACTGGTTTTTGGACTTTGTTTTTATGTCTTTTCCCTTACTCTGAAAAGCTTATATCAAAATGCATTAATATGATTACGTATATACACTGTGCTACTACATGTCTGTGATAAATGATACTGGTACTGAATTTAACAATATGGCTACTGAACTTTTAAATAGTTATTTTTGTCTTTAGAAAATAGTCAACTAAGGATATATTGTCAATTTTTAGTATTTTTAAGTGATTCAAAACAATTCTTCTATGTGTGATGTATGTTGACAAACTTTGGGATTGGATAGGAATGAAATGGTAATTTGCCTTTCTTTTCATATGTTTAAGGGCAATTTACATTTCATTTGGCCTGTACATAATTGTTGGCATACATCATGTTGGTCATTCTGTTCTCCATTTTTTGACAAGCTTAAACCACTAGTAAAAGTGGTCTTTCTATTATTTACAGCAGGAAATATCCTGATAACTGAGGATAAGGAATCAGCAATTTGCAGTTCTAAAGACTCAACTGTAGCATTAAAAGGCGGAGTAGCAGCCAGACAGTGATGGCAGAGCAGGAGGCAGCAGCTTTGAATAGTTAAATCCTTTTCCTGCATTCCCCAGTCCTGCCTTCTGGAGACTCTTAGACAGAAGGAAGGAGACTCACTTGGAACTTTGCAGGTGTGAATTTTTGAGTCAGTGGGCTTAATAACAGTATGTTATCAAAACTCCCAAATTGGAGGGGCAAACAGATATTTGTATTGCACTCAGATTACATATGAATCCTTTACTTTTAATTGTTTTTCTTTTGTGAATCCCAAATTTTTTAATTTTTCTCTGATTCTGGGATACAAACTCTAGGTCATTTTGACTTATTTTTGTCTACGTGTAGAACACATAATATAAAACTAACTAGTCTAGACTCCTTATAAAGAAATAAAATAAATTGAAGAAAATATAAAGGGAATATAGCTTTTAAAACTTTACTTCTTAAAAATTTATTTTAAATCAGCCATGTTGACAGTAGGTTACAAATGTTAGTGAAGTTTGTGGCCTTTCAAACCTGTGATTCAGAATCCAGTGACCCAAAGGCTGTTTCCTCATTGTCTGGTAATTGTGAGTATACATACTCTGGACAGGGCCTATGTGTAAAAAAAAAACAATATAGTCATCTGGCAAAACACAAAAAATCTTGTTTATGACTATGGTAAAGGCATAAGTCATTAAGCTCCAAATGGAAGAATGCTAATTCTATTTATGTCAACAAATCTTAAATGTATTGAACAATTTTCAATAGTAAACTATATGCTAATGCAGAAAGTTTTGAGCATGTTCACACTCATTGTACCATCAGCACATCTGGAATTTGAGAGTCAATTTATTGTTGAAGACTACTAGGAAGGTAAAAAGCACTCTTCAGAATGATACCGGTTTAAAGCTATTTTTTCTATTTGAAATAGTTTCTCCTTATTTTCAGAACTTGACCTAAAATTTACTGTGGTTCTTACTTGGACCTTGCTAAATACAAAATTGGACTTTATGAGGAGAAGAGATTTTTCTTTCTAAAGCCATACCACTTTTTTACTTCATTTTTGGAATTAGCTAATGCTATTCCAGTTGTCCTCAAACCATTAATTCATGTGAGCTCAGGATCATTGAAACTATAAATCTGTGGTATTCCTAAAGCACAGCTGCATGATATGGAAATGATTTTTCCATTGTTGTTAAAAGAACGAATGCTATGGATAATTTTTTTTAGAAGTCAGTGGCTAGAAAAGGCATTTTTCCTCTAGTTGATATAAAGGCTGTCATTACATAGAATGGCCTCTGTTATCCTTTTGTGCGTTAACTGAGCATCATATTCAAATGTAAAATTTCCAAGAGGAGCATAATTCTGGAAATGGCAAGATTATAATTATGTACAATATAAAGGATAAATTTGTAGTTTATAAATCATGGACATTAATATTCAGCAGGAGCCCAATTCACAGTGAAGCTTGAAATAACTACCTTGTTAAAAATAATTGAATTTGGGTTTTAGAAAGAATTTTAGCAGTTAAGCATTACTTTTGTAGGGAGGGGTTTTGGCCACGTGGGGTTTAAATTTACTTTTAGATGGGGCTATTTATAGTGCTCTTTGAAACAGTGGCATACATTTAAATTAGTTTAAACTTGTTTTTCTCCTTCTTGCTATTAGCCCCTCTCCCCTATTTAATGTTTAGTTATTTAACTTTTCATGTATATTTTAATCTCTCTCTTAGCTCCTGTTTCTCTTGCCACTATCTTGGTTTAGGTCTCCATTGGCTTTTTGGTTGATTTCTGCAGTGGCCTCCAGCATGACACCCTCCCGCCAACCTTGACCTCTCAAATCCATCTATGATGCAGTTAAGAGTAATATAGTTAATGGATGGATCTCACCTTACTCTTCTACTCAAAACTTCTCTGTGCCACTTCAGTATCGACAGAAGGAAAATGTCCTGTGCACTGAAAGACCCTGGTTGGTCGGGGGTGTGGTGAGTGGCCAAAATACATTATACTCTTAAGTAACACTGAATTTCTTTTTCAGTGGGCCTTGTATGTTGCTGATTTTCAAAAGGGCACTGCTTTCAAACAAATATATTTTTAAAAATCATGAATGTTTCAATTTTGGGTGTCAATTTGAATCTTGGTGTCTCTGAGGTAAGAACTATTCTGGCTGGTACTTTTGGAGTTTTGGGTTCTTCTCACTTCCAGGGTTTTGATGATGAGATGGTATGGAGAGGTGGAAAAAAAGGACTTTGGGATAAACCTGAGTCCAAATCCTGCTCAGCTGCTTTCTTGTGACTTAATTTTAGGTATGTTATTTAACCTCTGCAAAACTCAAGTCCCTGTTCTGTAGGACAGATTATTGTGAGGAATGGAACGTGGTAGGCGCTTCATAAAGAGGTGTGTGTTGTTGTTTGGGTTCTTGAGTAGACCTGGGAGGAGGTGGGTTTCCATAACCTTGTGGTAGAGAAGCTCCAAAGAAGAGAGGTATTCCTTGAAGTAAAGCTTGGCACTTTTATTGCCTTTAGATGCATGGATAGATCATGGGTCAAAAGGTACTAGAAGACTTCAGAATAACTCCTGGGGATCTACACAAAGATACAATGGCTCTTTCTTTTAT
>PVIY010031650.1:0-29730 GCA_004026745.1 Myrmecophaga tridactyla | reverse complement strand
TATATGGAATTTTTAAAAAAGATTGTGAAGGCAGAGACCACATCTCTTATTTCTTATATTTCCCTTGAACCTCTTAGCAAAATAATAAGCACATAGCAAGCCTTCTTAGACTCTAAGGTTTAGGTGGACTGGAGTATAATCTGATTGCTCAAGATCAATCTGTCAAGTATAACTAAATTCATAAAAATCTAGTGAACTGTCCAGATTTACACTGAAGCTAATGGTTTATTTAAAATCAGAATTTAGCTGTCATCAGACAAAGTCCAATGTACTTTTTACTAAATTATACAAGAAAATGCATGTCTATTTGAATATGAAATGACAGGATTTAATTTCAGCTAGAAAGTGATGCAGTTGAAATGAAAATAATTTGACAATCCAAGGTAATCTCTTCAGTTAAAATTAATTGAGTAATTAATGTGGACAACAAATAGTTTTGTACTTTCTTTTGCCTGTGCAGGCACTGGGAATTGAACCCAGGTCTCTGCCATGGCAGGCGAGCACTTACCATGGCCCGCCCAACAGATTGGTTTTTAAGATGATAAGTACATGTTAAAGAAGCAGTGTTCAGAAGACTGGGTAACAAACCTGGTAACAACTGAAGCTGTTAGTACTAAAATACAAAATTAAATTTGGATCTGGGCATCAAAGAAGAGTATTATAAAACATTAGCCCTTTTCTGGTTCTGTGCAGGAAAATGATAACTTACCACAGTCCCAGAAGAGAAGGAATTCATTTCATGTAACTTACCTTTGCGAATCTTCTCATTAAGTGAGATAATGCTTCAGGATTAGGGCATTCCAGTTTCTTGATAATCTCAAAGCTCTGATTAAGCTGAGCAAAGACATCAACCACAGAGCAAGAGAAGAGGGCATGATCAGATGTTTGCTGGAACTGAGGGCAGAAAAGGCACTGAGTGAAGTCATCCCAATAAGCACATTATAGGGGGTGTGGAAAGAGTCATCGTTATTTCATATAAACAATTGCATATAGTATTCATGCATTTCCCCATAATAAAATGCTTACCCATTTTGAAATGGTTTCATCTTTTCTGGAAAGCAGAGTAGAACTAATATTATGGGGCAGGCTGATGTTAATTGTTTCTCCATTACTGAATTGAGAGATTAGTTCTTCCATATTTCTTTTCCCCCATGAGTATTAGGGTACCTTAGCAAGCCAGTTATGGCTCAAGGCATTGAGAGTTATTCCAGAGGGTCTGTGAGGGTACTCACTACTAAAGTAGAAATCCTGGAAAAGTTCAGGGCACCAAGGGAGTTTTGTATAAGCCTAGGGAATTTGTACATTCAGACCAATTCAAGAAGTAAAGAAGATACTTGGGGCAATGGGGTGATTGATTTTTTTTTTTTAATTTAAGCAATTCCATAGGGTTCTAACCAGCCCTTTAAAATTGTGTTTTAAATTTATTTTAGTCACTGGAGAATCAGAACAAAACATAATTAATGGCAATAAGTCTAACAATTCCCATTGGCTTAAAAGTGAGCCGTGTGAATGAATCTAGACAACACGCCATCTAAAAGTAATTTAAAC
This sequence comes from Myrmecophaga tridactyla, assembly GCA_004026745.1. Taxonomy (NCBI): domain Eukaryota; kingdom Metazoa; phylum Chordata; class Mammalia; order Pilosa; family Myrmecophagidae; genus Myrmecophaga; species Myrmecophaga tridactyla. Next base: position 28,182 of record PVIY010031650.1, on the reverse strand, counting down.
TCACTCCATCTTTTTTGTCTCTTCCTAGTGCTCCATGGAGGAACTCCATTGACACATCTTCATTTTCATCCAGCCATTGCATGACAAAAGGTTCAAACCACCTAAAAACAATTAATAACGTTACATAGCACAAAGGACATCACTTGCACATAATTAACGGTGAACACTGCTCTTTTCCTACATGAGTGTAATTCAAAACATTTTTTCAGGGCAGGCCACGATGGCTCAACAGGCAGAGTTCTCGCCTGCCATGCCAGAGACCCGGGTTCGAGTCCCAGTGCCTGCCCACGCAAAAACAAACAAAAAACAAAAAACATCTTTTCACTTCTCTTTTCATTTTTCTGTTCCAGTAGTGCCTCCTCAGGACCTTTGGCTTCAGTTCATCAAATAAAGCCTCCATTTTCACCTTCAATCTCTACTGCTTTCTTGGCTCATCCCTTGTCACCTCAAATATGCTTATTTAGCAATCCTCACTCTGTAAATACCTTTTCTATTCTATTCCCAGAAAACAGATCACGTGTGCTGTAGATTATGTGTGCTGTCACTCTTGCCATGCCATTTCCTCAGTTTTAATCCTTTACCTCACACTCACTAGTCTTCTGAAACTAATCCTGGATGCTCATCGCTGTTCTTATTGATGATCTAGATTTTATCTGCAGGTGGTTTTCATGGATAGTCTGAGATAGGCTTCAAATTTCTTTGTTCCATGTGGGTATCTAATTAATTTAGCACCATTTATTTAGAAGACCATTTATTCCCCACTGCACTGAATTGGCATCTTTGATGCAAATCAGTTGCAGCATATGCATGGGGCTGTCTCTGGACTTTCTATTTCATTCCATTGGTCTATTTACCACACATCAGTATGCTACTCCTAATTATTATATCTTTGTAAGCCTTGAATATCTAAGGGTATAATTCTCTAGCTTTTTTACTTCCTCTTCAAAGCTGCAATGGCTTACTCTTAGGTCTTTGCATTTATATATATATTATTGAATCAGCTTGTCAATTTCCATGAAATTACCTGCTGGGATTTTTATGGGATTGTATTGAATCTATAGATCAAAGTAGGGAGAACTACTATCTTTACTATAATGAATCTTTTTAGGAACAATGTATTTTTATTTAGTTCCCTTTACTTTATCTCAATGATATTTTGAGGTTGACTGTACAGAAGGCTTGCACATCTCTCATCATACTTATTACTAGATATTTGATGCTTTTAATGTTTAAATGATCTTATTTGATATATCATTTTCTGTTTGTAACTATTATATAGATATTCACCTGACTTTTATACAGATGATGAATTCATTTTTAAAATTCTATTTGACTATCTTTAGTTTCTTTGGATTTTCTATGTATGTGATTATGTGAAATACAAATATTAACAGCATTATTAAATGTTTTTCTGATTGTTACAATTTTCTCTTTTTTATCTTATTGCACTACCTAGGACTGGTAGTAAAATCTAAATAAAAGAATATTATCAAATATGTCTCCTCTTGATTTCAGAGGGAAGCCTTCAAGCTTTACCAATTAGTGTGATAGTTTGTATAGTTGCTTTTCGAGAGGAATGGGTTAGAATTTTTAAAAACTCACTCTCATGAGAGGACTTGGTCTGTAAGTTTTCTTACTTGTCATGTTCTCATTAGGGAATTATACCAAGTATATGCTGGTCACAAAAACTGATTTGAGGTATGTTTCTGGTCTCTCTGAAATGGATTGTGTAAGATTGGTGTTATTTCTTCCTTACATATTTGAAATCATTCATTTGGAGCCATCTGAGCCTGAAGTTCTATTTGTGGCATGATTTTTAATTAAGGATTCAATTTTAAAAAGTTATGTGGCCCATCCAGTGACCTTTGGAGCGAAGAAGGAGAATGCCCCAGGGGAGCTTCATGAATACATCACCACGTACAAACAGTTTTAAGTCTATCTTTTATTTTTTCTAAATTTCTACCTACTTTTAATTCTTCTTTCTTTTCTTCAAGTATTAAAAAAATTGTTTTACTTCTCCCCTCTATTATTTTATTGATAATACCCTTTATTTGATCTTATATGACTATGTAGAGATTACAACATATACCCAGAATTATTCCTGGCATTTTACACTTTCCAAATGATTCAAGGCTCTTATAGCACTTTGACTCCATTTAGCCCCACCCTACTTTATCATGACATTGTTGTCTTTTATTTTAATCCCTCATATACTCTATCCAAGCAAAACTTTAAAAAAAAACTTTAAACAATTAATACATTTTAATATATTCATTTATTTACCCTCCTGTGCTTGTTTGAAAGGATGTATGTACCCTAGAAAAGCCATGTTTTAATCCTAATCCCATTTTGTAAAGGCAGCCATTTCTTCTAATCCCTATTGTATGTTTGAGACTATAATTAGATCATCTCCCTGGAGCTGTGACTCAATCAAGGGTGGTTGTTAAACTGGATTAGGTGGAGACGCGTGTCCACCTGCTTGGGTGGGTCTTGATTAGTTTACTGGAATCCTATAAAAGAGGAAACATTTTGGGGAATGAGAGAGATTCAGAGAGAGCTGAGAATGACATAGCCAAAAGAGGCAAACAGTCCACTAGTCAGCGACCTTTGGAGATGAAGAAGGAAAATGCCTCCCATGAAGCTTCATGAAATAGGAAGCCAGGAGAGAAAGCTAGCAGATGATGTTGTGTTAACCATGTGCCTTTCCAGATGAGAGAGAAACTCTGACTGTTCTCTCCATGTGCCTTTTCACTTGAGAGAGAAACCCAGAACTTCATCAGTCTTCTTGAAACAAGGTATCTTTACCTTGATGCCTTAGATGAGATATTTCTATAGACTTGTTTTAATTGGGACATTTCCATGGCCTAAAAACTGTTAACTTGCAACTTATTAAACTCCCCTTTTTAAAAGCTGTTCTGTTTCTGGTATATTGCATTCTGGCAGCTAGCAAACTAGAACACCTCCCTAATGATTTTTATTCTCTTACATTATCATTTCTCTACCTGGATCATGTCTTTTGTCTGAAGTCCTGTTTATAGTATTTCCTTCTAGGGATAATCTGATGGAAATGAGTTATTTTAGTTTCTAAATTTTTGCACACCTGTGTCTTTATTTTGTCTATATTTTAAAAGACTATTTTTTTATGATTATAGAATTGAGTTGGTAGTTATTTCCTTTCAGAATTAAAAGACATCAATCCAGTGTGTGATTGTGAAAACCTTGTAACTGACCTTCCTTTTATCCAGTGTATGGAAAGATAAGTAAGAAAAAAAGAAAAATTAAACAATGGAGGGGTATGGGATGTTTTGGGTGCTCTTTTTCACTTTTATCTTAACTTTTATTCTTATTTTTTTTTTGGAGAAATGGAAATGCTCAAAAACCTATTGCAATGACAAATGCATAGCTGTATGATGATGCAGTGAACCATAGACTGCACAATTTGGAAGATTATATTGTATGTGGATATATATCATATCTCAAAAAATTGCATTAAAAAAACTTTAAAAAAATGTCATTCCTATTCAACTAGTTTCAGGTGCTTATCTTGAAAAATCAGCCTGAAGTCTTATTGTAGCCCCTCTGATGGCAAAATGTCATCCCTTTCTTAACTGATTTTAGGAACTTCTAGTTCCTGTTTTTTTAGTAGTTTTTCTATTATGTAGGTTTCAAAACTGCATCTTCAAATATGGCATCTGTGCTGATTTGAAACTGTTATATAACCCAGAAAAGCTATGTTCGCTTAATCCTAACCCAATCTTGTGGTGGCTGACCTATTGTAGGATGGGATCTTTTAATTAGGTTGTTTACATGGAGATATGACCCACCCAACTGTTGGAAAGACCTTTTTATTAGAGGAAAATGTCACCCAGCCCAGTCAAGGAGGGTCTTAACTAGTTTACTTGAAACCTTAGAGTTCATATAGAAAGAAAGAGTTGAGAGCTGACAGAGAGCAGAGAGATGGAAAGAGGTAACAGATGTTTGGAGATGCTAGGTTAACAGACAAAACGCAGAGTTGCCCCAGAGAAGTTAAGAGAGGTCCCACAGATACTTAGAGAGAAAGCCACTGGAATCAGAGCCATCTGAAACCAGAAGCTGGGAGAGAACGACAGCAGATGTCACCATGTCCCTTCCCATGAGTCAGAGAAACCCTGGATGACTGGCTTTCACTTCAGAGGCATGGTATCTTTCTCTGGATACCTTAGTTTAGACTGCTTTAGAACTGTAAATCTATAACCCAATAAATCCCCTTAGTAAAAGACAATCCATTCCAGGTATTAACAAACCCAAACAGCATCTGTTCTAAAAATGCTCCAATAATATTTTTCCTCTCTCCTTTTCTGAGATATAATTCTTTGTACATTAGACCCTTCCACTTTGCACAACATATAGCTTGTTCTCTTTTTTCTATATTTTGTATTTTTTTCTGTTTTATATGGATATTTTATCTGGACCTAACTTCCAGTTATTTTATCCCCTCTTTTACTGTGTACAATATATCTTCAAGCCATCTATTATATTTCTAACTTCATTTACTTCAGATCTGAATATCCATTCTATTCATTTATAGATTCTACTTCTGTGTTGAAATTCTCCCTCTCTTTAAAGTATTCACTAATCTCCATGCTTGAGAAGTCTAATACCTGTTTTTTTTTTTTTTCTCTTGTTATTAGGTCTTCTGGTACTGTTGCCCGTCATGTCTACTAATTTTTGATTAAATGTTATACATTATCTATGAAAAATTGTGGCAATGCAGATAATCATTTGCTCCAGAAAGGAAATTTCTCCTAGTAGGCAATTAGAAAGCAAGCAGATCATCATGATCAAGTGAAGAAGACTGGAGGTAAACCTGATCTATTTCCAGTTTGTCTTTAGTCCTTCAGGGATTTCACCTTAAAACCTAGGGGGTGTATGTTTTTTTCCTATTTCTTCATAAGACTTGACCTCCACTTTTTTGTGCCTGTGACATCACTGATATTTCTACTTAGTTTTAAATCTCTCAGTGTCTACTTTCTGCTTGTCTTTTTCTTGGCCTCTATTTCCATACATAGGCAGATTAAGAATCAGAAATAGGTAGGTATAATCTTTTTTTCTCTGTTATCGTTTTACTTCTTTTTCTGATGTCTTTTTATTTTTTTCTAAATCGATGCAAATGTTCTAAGAAATGATGAATATGCAACTATGTGATAATATTAAGAATTACTGACTGTATATGTAGAATGGAATGATATCTTAATGTTCTTTTGTTAAGTTTTTTAATTAATAAAAAAGTTTATAAAAAGAATCAGAAATATCTTGAGGGGAAGCTGCATGAATAGAATTGCACTCACATTCCTGTAGTTCTCCCTTCTCTAAGAGCTTGGCTCCTTAAGTCCAAGCTGCCTTTGTAGGCCATTGTTTTATTTCTCTAGCATAGGGAATTGCTATAAGATCTGGACTACTGCTCTGTGTTTAGCCTCCATGCCCTCTGTTGCAAATTGGCAAATGCATCCGGAGGACAACTATGACAACACAGAGCTCAACTCAATGCATATTTCTTTTCTCAGGGAGTGTAGCCTTTTCTGGCTGCCTTGGTTGCTCTCTGATGCCTTCAGACCACTGTATCATTTTTAATTCAGCTTTTGCATCTGGTCTTTAATGGGTATGTTGGTCTGATTTAAGCTATTCTGACAAAACGAAGCAGAAATCTCTGGCAATAGCTCCTCATCTTACCTCCCAATTTCCAATTAATAATACCACCAATTGCTTTGGTACACATCCTTCATATTTAAGTTTTCTCTGTTCCTTTTATCCGCATATCTACTCAGTTAAAATTTACTGTTAAATTCTACCTTTGATATGTCTCTCCCATAAATCTTCACCCTTTGCATTATCAACCCAATCATTCTGACTTGCTTTATCATGAATTTTGGACTGAAATAGCCACTAGAGTACAAGCACCTTTAGAGTGAGAGCTTTATTTTATTTGCTACTGTTTTTCAGAACCTGGTACAGTGCCTGACATATAGAATCAATCCTCACCCCCTGCAACAGAATAAAATAGAAACCTGACAAATATCAAATGCAGTGTATTACAAGCATGCTTGTGGGATTACAGATGTGTTTGATAAAAGAATGCTCATGAAAGTTACCTGCTCATGAAATGTTATAAATCAAATATAATAATGATTTATATGTTAGAAATATGGATTTCTAAGAATTTTTCAGTTTGAATTAAAGGGGCAAACTGATTATACTAATCAATACATAGCACCCTCATTTTCTCAACAGAATATGCATTCTAGCACTTTTACAGGGAAATCATTTCATCCTGTTAGCCATATCCTATTATGTGTTTCTTTCTTCTTGAGTTAATATTTGAAAGACAATTGAAAAACAAAAATACTTTGCAAAGCAATTTCACTAAAAGCGGATCTTAAAGACATGCAAATCATTTAGCATTAATTTCATAATAGAAATGTCTTTATTCAAAAGAAAACTATGTGGAGAGACTTTAGGGCTGCATAACCCAGGTATAATTTTACAGGATTGTAAATTGAGAACAAAGTTGGGGGTGAAAATCACTACTTACAAGGAGTACTCAGGAACAGCATCCTTGAAGGCAGGGAGCTCTCGCACATATTCATTATAAAACCATTTCACTTTGAAATGCAAATTCATATAATCGGTGCTCTTACATAACCGCTGCTTTTCATGTTCTGTAATGAATAAAATAAAATGTTTAATAGAGTTTGGTATGCCAACAGTGCTGTTGTGTTCCAATCTACTTTATTAGTCTTATCTCAAAAGGAAGAAAATAGTGTATCTGTGGTAAAGGCTAAGTAAATTGTTAAAGACAAACCTGAAAATTTTCAAAATGTAAAAATTATAATTATCTTATGTAGAGAAGGTCAAGTAGTAACGTGAAATAACTTGAATGTTTTTTTATGATGTATTAATGAAAAAGATAAAAACTCTGATATAGTTAAAGGTTAATAACATACCAATAATTTTCTATTCATTTGCAAGCTTTCATATTTTGACTATTTAGTCTGAAGCAGAGTTCCAGAAAGAATTACAACTCTAAGCATGACTCAGGCTAGGAGCCATAATCACTAGTTAATACAGGAAATATGAATGAGTGGATGATATTTCTGCTCTGGTGATTTATTACCTGCAGAATTAAGGTAGCTGAGAAGGGGAAACACCTCATCTTTAATTTTTAAATGATATGATTTCTTCTTTACCTTTTAAGTTCAGCTAAAATTATTTTGTACCCTGTGGCTTTTTTTTTTCTTTTTCTTTAGCAGGATTTCCTAATTACAGCTTTTATTTGTTCTTTCTCAAAAAATACAGCTTAAGACTCTAGACTGTGATTTGGGCATATAGTACTGAGAGATGGAGACAAGTAATTATGGTACTGAATATGGTTATCTCTGTTTTTCTTCCAGTATTAATATCTTGTCCAATTTTGGTTACAAATATAAACACAACCAAATCCAAATTATCTCCTGCTATATTCAAGTTGAAGGGGCCTTCTAACAAGTTCTGGTTGAGGTATGAGAGTTTCTTTACAATTAGGGCTTTGATTTATAGTATAAAAATCCTATATTTTACATTTCAGGCTTAATTCTGAAAATACTAAGAGAAGCAATCAGACTGCTATAAACAAATTGAGGGTATTGTCGCTTTCCAAAACTTTACTAAAGAGGGATTTAAATTACAATAGCAAACACAGGCGGAAACACAACCTCAAGTCAAATATTTCAAATGACCTAAACAGTAATTCATTTAAGAAATTTACAAAACCAATAAATATAATATAGAGAAACAGACACACACACAGAAAAAAGAGTAATAAAATAATATTTTTGGGCCAAACTCCCAAACAACATTATGAAATAGGTGATGCTTTGCTTCAACTCTTTTCAGAATCTTTCTCACCCTTTTTCTCCTTTCAGTACTGACTGTCCCTCGATCTTCTCCTTTCCTTCAGGTGTCAACTCAAGAGGGAACATTTACTTGGCAAAATCATAGGTAGGAGTTAATGCAATACCAATCTGCAATCCACAAGTTTAGTGGACCCTAAGTTTCTCAAATACCCACTCAAGAACTAAATAGCTCATAGGTTGACTCCTCTATCACTTGGGATCCTACACTGAGCAAGCCCAAACAGCAAATGCCTACTCTTAGGACTAACACCACTTATTCTTATGATTACTACTGTCTTAACCCCAGAGAAACACTTTTGTTTTTTTCGCATGGGCAGACACTGGGAACTGAACCCGGGTCTCTGGCATGGCAGATGAGAACTTTGTCTGCTGAGCCACTATGGCCTGCTCCCAGAGAAATATTTTTGACCATCTTTTGTCCTATATTCTGAGTGCAAAAGGTGACTGTGCCCAAATGTTACCAAAGTTTTCAGGTTATGCTATTGCTGAATACAGAAACAGAGGCTACTTTGGTGTTTGATGAGAATTTGGGCCCTGGAAGCATTGAAGTAAGAGAAAGGGCTACTTAAAAACTACTTAAGTCTCCAAGTTCTTTGTTGGAATAGCATGAGTGCAATAGATTATTGAATAACAAATCATAATTTTCCAGTGTTAACAAGCATCACTTTTCTTATGCTCTAATTTGTGGTTTTGAAGGTACTTATGAGTCAATGCTATTTACGAAACAGGTGAAAATGATGTGTGGAAAATATCTCACAATATTAAACAATTCATGTTACTTTTAACTTGGTAAATATGTAGTTCTAGATGTAATGTAGACAGAATGTAATTTTGATTCTTTGGCAACTAGGAGCTCATTGGATGCTAGAATTGTCAATAGATTTATCTATATGATAGTTAACTAATTAAAATTTTAGTTATATTTAAATGATTTACATAGAAATTTTATATCAAATAGCATACTTTGTACATTTTCATTTCAATAAATACTTTCAAATATTTTAGAATTGTTCTGAAAGTTATGTATGAAACTATATTGTAAAGCATATATGGAAATAATTTTAAATTGTCATTTTCTTTAATTTGAATTTTAGTTTAAATTATATATTTAATAAAGATATATTCAAATTGTGTCCATTTTGAATATAATAACATTTCATTTATAATCCTTTCAAGAGTAAGAATGGGTCCAAACTAGATTGGATTGAATAAGAAAATGTGAAAATGGACTCAGACAAATAAAATATGAAAAGAAAAGAGAAACAGAAAAATTTCCCAAGAGAAGGTATGCTTAAATTTTTTAAAATAGGAAATAATAAAAGAGATCAGCTATCACGTGACTTGAGAAAAGTTGCTTAATTGGTCAGTTATAAATAGAACACAAAGTATTTGGAAAATTTTATTAAAACAGCATAATTAGTGATTTTGTAAAAAAAAAAAGGTGAGAAAATACATTTTATGGAAAAAAACAAAATAATTTTTATTTATGTCTATCTTTATTTTAAAACCCAAACATTAAAGTCTAATTTTGTTATCTTTGATATTTTGCCAACTTTTAGCATATAAAAAATAACTGGCTTTACCCAAATGTTTGATAGTGAGTTTGGCTGAAAGAGATATCCTAAAATCTTGAATTTATGCTGTGCCATGATAGGAAAAGATTCACTAATCCTTGCCCCTTGCAATGGACTATCCTCCACACTTTGGAAAATACAACTGCAGGCAGCATCCCAGTAGTTTTACAGGCAGCACCTTCTGTTTATTTCCTTAGCCCATTTGCACTTCAATTTCCATAACTCTAGAAGTCTTTCTCTCCTCCTTATTTGGACAATCTACTCAGAATTTACAGACCTCCCTAAACCCGTCTTCCTGAACTCTTCAAGGACCCTACATTCCTGATGTTCTCATGGTTCAGAAAAAAAAAAAAGACTTCTATTTGGCTAATTCACACGTTGGCTGGGCCACTTTGCCCTTCTTCTCCCACCTCAGGTCTCTTCATTGAGGATGGGTACGGGAAAGGAGATAGGAAAGGACCAAAAGATGAAAACTGATTTTGTTCTAGTCTAGGAATCATTTGTTCTAGTTCTTAAGAATGTGCTTAATATGACAATTCAAACTATCTGGGTTTTTAGCAGCCCCTTTGCTGGAGAAATGTCTGAGAAACACTAACAGCTTCCTCCTTAAAGAATTTCTTGCAAACCAACAGGAATTAGCTTCTATCCTTTTAAATCACAAAACTCTCATGCACTATCAATTGATAGTTACTGTTCTCTGTAGACAGAAACAAGAAAGCAATATCATGTGTTTTCACATACTGCCATTTCAACAAAAAAGTAATTGGCATCTTTATATATTATTTTGGTTTGCTAAAGCTACTGGAATGCAATATACCAGAAATGGATTGGCTTTCATAAAGGGGATTTATTAAGTTACAAGTTACAATTCTAAGGCCATGAAAACATCCAAATTAAGCAACCAACAAGAGGATACCTTTGCTCAAGAAAGGATATTGTGATGTCTATTGTCCTCTCCTGGCTTTTGGTTTCAAATGGCTCTTACAGCATCTCCAAGCATCTGTGGAGTCCTTTCTTAGCTTCTCCAGCGCCAACTCCAGATTTCAATTCTTAGCTTAGCACCTCCAAACGAATATGTCTGGTTCCATCTTTCTGCTCTCTGTGTCAGCTCTGACTCTCTCTTTCCATGAGATTTTTTAAGGACTCCAGTAAACAAAGACCCACTTTGAATGGGCAAGGCCATATCTCTATGGGAATAATCTAATCAAAACTGAGAAGACAACTCCCAGGGATGAGCCTAACCCTGGCACTCTGGAATCAACAATGCCATCCTGACCAAAAGAGGGAGAAAAAGTGTAACAGATAGGGTATCAGTGGCTGAGAGAGTTCAAATGGAGTCGAGAGGCTACTCTGGAGGTCACTCTTACCCAATCTTCAGTTAGACATTACCACCTATCATAACTTGCCAAAACCCAACCTAAACTATTCTTGCCAATCCTAAAGAACACCTAGGGCATTATACAAGACTGTACAAAGGTTCCATGTACAAGGGTAACTTTCCAAAAACCTACAGCCCCCAGATGGGTCCCTGGACCAGATGAGTCCTGAAATGCAGGGGGCCAGCCTCTCCAGAACATCAACTAGTTCCATGCCCCATCCCATGTTTTTGACAGCCCCTTCCAACATGAAAAAGCTAGAAGGGCATAGCCCAAATACCCCTAAAAGGGTGGGAAAAAGATAAAAGATGATGGTGGAGTTATACAGAGAAGGTAGAGCTTAACAAACGAGTATGAATGCTGAATCATTAAATTGATATTTCTTTTTGTCTCCTTGATCTTAGAGCAGCTAGAAGTAAAAACCTAAAACTGTGGAATTATAACCCATATCAAACTCTGAAATCAGTTGTACAACTAATTGTTGTGATGGACATTGAAATGTATTGCTTTTTTGTATATATGTTATTTTTCACAAAAGAAAATAAAAGTCAATTGTGATGATAAAAAATAAAAGAGAAAAAAAAAAAGTCCCACTCAAAATTGGTTGGGTCTCCTCTCCATGGAAACAACCTAATCAAGAGGCCCCAACCAACAATCTGTCTGCCTCAATGAGATTGGATTAAAAGACCATGGCCTTTCTGGAATACATGACAGTCTCAACCCAGCGCACATGCGATGTGCACTTCAGTTGATACAGCAAGAGGCTTTCAGTTTGAATTAGGTGGTGATATAGGTCTGATCTTATAGAAAGTGCAAATGAAAATCAGAAAAGGTATACTCCTGTATAATGAGGGTCACTTGTGATCTTTAGTCTTAAGTAGAGAGTATCAAACATAGTTTAAACTTCTTTGTAATGTCCTGTGATAGTCATCATGAACCTCAGCATTTCTGGCAGTTTTAACTACTTGGTTACCAAGCCATGTCCTTTTACTCTGAGGGAAACACCTAGTGTACCTTTCCAGGTTTCCTTGTAATTAGGTTGGGCCTAAAGACGGGGTTTTGGGCAGAAGAGATATTTATCATTTATCCTAAAATACCTCCTGACACTACCTATGTTCTCTCTTCCCTCATCTACTTGCCAGATGCAAAAGATCTGGCAGAGGATTCCGATTCTAGGGGATGGCAGAGCCAACTAGATGGGAGAAGTCTGGATGTTAGATATCTCTTTGGAGAGCTGTCCAACTAGAAATATCTACTTGGACTTGGACAAGTAAGGAATAAACAAATTTGTATTGTATTAAATTGTTCATTGTGGAGTTAAGCTACACTGAATCATGTTCTGTTGAACCAAAACAAAGTTTTCAAAGGCTGAGAGCCACTTATTAACCAACCTCCAAACTACTTACAAACTACTTTACTTTCTAATTTCCTACTTCTTATTTTCATACATGCATGCATGCATATGTGTACACATATATACATATTCAGGCTGCCCTTTTGCTTTTTGGAATTATATCAATGCAAGTACCTATAGTAGACCCCACTGTGTTGCTAATTTGTGCCTTAATCGATCATCACATGGGAAACCGATCAATTACCCATGCTAAGCTTGTGTTAAGATAAAAGAATGTGAGCTGTACACAAAGAATGATAATATAAGTAAAATACATAGGCTTTATGGAGAGATTATGATCACTTTTTTATTTTCTTGTCAACATTGTTTTAATGCTTGTCAGTTTTCAGCTTTATTCTGGGTAGTTATTATTACCACTTAAATAATTCCATGACCAGCAACCTGTTACTGTTCTAAAATCTATATGCCAACTTCCCATGTCATTATATATTCCTCCCATACTGTGCAGTCATATAGTATACAGGAGATATTTCAATTAAACTACAATTACTTCCTAACTCCTGCCTACCAAACCATATGATTATAATATCAAATTGAAAAATATACTTCAAATTATCTTTATTTCTATTCCAATTATCTTCTCCTTAATAGTAGACTACACTGACAAAATTGCATTTATCCTACATGATGTGATGTGAATGATTTTTAGAATTTATTTAGCCATCAATCCTCCTACATTTGAAATTTTGGCAACAAAGATTCAACTAGCTCATTATGTTTACAAAATAAAGCGACTAATCAGTTCTCTAAACTGTAGTATAATAATTTTGTAGAGAATTTTATCTTTGAATTTCAATGAGAATTATGCATATTTTACTACCAGAATAAAAGCGCTGCATAAAATTGTATAAGGTAAAAAAGCTTCATAATTTAGAAGAATAGGCAATTTTCCTTTAGATGATGTTCACCTGCAATTACTTAGAAATTATGTTTTCTTCTGAAAGTTAGTATTTATGCATGGGGTTTTATATATAATGCAGTAATGGAAATACATGTATTGGTTTACCTATTAAAAGTGGTATGCACAGCCCCCATTCTCATGCTAAAGGCAATTTTGTACCATTATCACAGTGTCATTTTCTGGTCCTTTATTTGTGGCATCATTTACTGCTATAAACACTCTGAATTATTCCATGGTTGGTAGCATGAAATCTGTCTAGGACTATTTTAGCATCTTAAGCATGAGGGCTTGATGGACTGTTTTATCACTAAGGGGTGGTGCTATGGAAGAATTAGGTGGAATGTCAAATTAAAAAATATCAAATAAAAATCAGTATTAAGGGTTAAATGTATGTACTGTTTTGCTAGATACCATATGGTCACAAACAAAACCTTATCACCCAAAAACTCTGTTTCTAAAATAAATATGTAGCAAACTATTACAGTTATATACACAAATATAAACATCTATCCATGGTAAGTATAAATTCATATTAACCACTGTGCTGATTTGAAAGGATTTATGTACCCTAGAAAAGCCATGCCTTAATCCTAATTTAATCTCGTGGAGGAAGGTGTGTCTTTGAACCCTATTCTGCTGTGTGCTGGAAACCTGATTTAGATTATCTCCACAGGAATGTGGCTCCACACATTCCGGGTGGGTCTTGATTAATTTACTAGAATCCTTTAAAAGAGGAAACATCTTGGAGAACGATTGAGAATGATGAGAGAGTCACAGAACCACAGCATAGCCACAAGGCTGAGAGTCCTTGGAGATGAAGAAAGAAAACGCCCCCGGGAGAGCTTCATGAAACAAGGAGCCTGGAGAGACAGAGCTGGCATCACCATGTTTGCCATGTGCCTTTCCAGTTGAGAGAGAAACCCTGAACTTCATTGGCCTTTCTTGAGTGAAGGTAACTTCTTGTGGTGCCTTAATTTAGACATTTCTATAGACTTGTTTTAATTTGGACATTTTCATAGCCTTAGAACTGTAATCCTGTAATTTACTAAATTCCCCTTTTTAAAAGCCATTCTGTTCCTGGTATATTGCATTCTGGCAGCTAGCAAACTAGAATAACTGCCTACAAATGGGGATAACGAGATCAGTTTTATACACTGAGAATGTTAAGCCATGTAACTTGAGGCTTAAAAAAAACTTAAGGACAAATAAGTTATCATTTTCCATTTTAGAGAAGATTTATGAAGATCTTGTGTTGCTAACACATCTTTGAAGGTGAGAAATCATGTACAATTTGTTGCCAAAAGTAGTAAATATCAAACTTGCAATAATAAAATAAAAATTTAAAAAATGAATGAATGCACACACACACACACACACACACACACACACACACACACACACACACACACACCATATTAGGAAAAAAAGTAATTTGGACCAATTTGATGTTTCCACAGAGAAAAATAGACAGATGAGAGGAAAAATTAGCCAAAGTGTTAAATTATTGTATACAAATTTCTTCAGAATCAATGACTACGAAGAAGCAAAAATCATTCATTTTTATAGGGCAAGAAAGAAGTTATAGAAATTTCTTTCATCACACATTTCTGATCACAGAGGTTTCATAAAATACTAAAAAAAGGAGCCACAAAAATAATAAAATATTGCCTCCATGGCTACTGATATGGATGCCAGAAGCAATTTCATACTCAAATGGAGGAGCTGGTAGCCCAGCTCATCATTACAACAAATCTCTCAGCAGAGGCCCAGAACAAAGGTTACCTGGGTTTGATAAAACAGGAAAGACACAGAGTCATACATTTCTCTCATAGATACACTCTCTGATACACCCACTCAGAACTGTGGTGTAGATCTACAACTATGACTTGGAAGTATGCCGCATGACGTGGCTGAGCCATAGGCTTTGTAAAAGTAGGAAGCTGTACGAAGACATATCAACATCTGGTAATAGGCAACTAGAGGTGGATGCATAAAAGAAAAAAACTGAGGTGGGAAGGAAATGACATTCAAAAAGACAGAGATGGCCAAAAGGATATAATGGTTTAAAAAAATGTGTCCAAAGATGCTATTGCACAAATGGACAAGTCACAGAGGGCCAAGGTACTGAAAAAAAAATATTAAAAAAAAAGCCTTGTTTGCTTTATATTTTACTCAGAGGTCTAGGTATTGAGGATGTGCAGAGTATTTCCATGAGAGATAGAACTGGAGACTGAAATGTGGATTTCATTTACTTATGCAACATATATTTATTGATTATCTAGTATGAACCAGGTACTATTATAGATACTGAGAGTATAGCAAGAAGAAAACAGACTTCCCCTGTCATCACAGAGCTTACATTATAGTGAGGAGGAACAGACAATAAAAATCATTTGGTATAATGCAAGGGAGCAGTAAATATTTTGAAAAAAAAATTATGCAGATCAAAGGAGAAGGTGAGCTGGGGGTTCCTTTCTCAATAGTGTGCTGGGAAAGTCTCTAATAAGGTGCCATGAAAGCAGAACTGGATGAAGTGAGAAGGCAAGCCATGCAGCTATCTCCCGGACGAGCATTTCAAGTAGGAGGGGCAGAAGTGAAGTATTCCTGACACAAAGAAGTGCTTGACAATTCCCAAGAGATGCAAGGAGGCCAGTGTGACTGAAGCAGTGTGCGTGAGGCAGAGAGTTGTAAGACTTGACTTCAGAGAGGAGTGGGGGGCAGGTGATGTAGAATTTTGTAATCCCTGATAAGTATTTTTTTTCCCCTAAAAGTTGTTGCATAACTTAGGAGAATTTTGGTCTAATTTACTTTTATAAAATACCACCTTGGTTGCTCTGTCTGGAAAATGGACTTTAGAATCCAAAAATGGAAGCAGGGATGGTATATAGAAGTTATTAGAGTAAAAGAGGCAATGCAGAGAGGGAGCTTGGACTTGGGGGTAAGGGGTGATGATTGTGGAGCACTTGGTAGGGCATAGGGTTGAATCTTGGGTCTCTATCTTTCCATTACAGTACTGCACCTTTCACCTCTTCCCATCCTCAATGAGCTCTCTGAGAACAGAAACAGCAATTTATTGAAATTCATATCTCCACCCCACCTTGTCTGCCTAGAACCTGAGATGGATGGACTAGATGGAGAGATGGATAGAAGAAAGACCGTATAGATTGTGCCAACCTTTTTTTGCCTTGTCTCTTTCCTCAAATGCACATCCATCTTGCAGAGGTTAAAGTAAATCATCAAGCAACTGATAGAGGACCTATTTTCAACATTGGACTTTGTCTGCAAGTTTGCTGGTTTATAGCATCCCATGTGTAAAAATCACTGCTTTCTCTTAAAAGACACATTTTCTGTATTAAAAATAAAGGCCCTGTTATATCCATACACTGTTTATAAAGTAAAGAATTATCAATTAAAATATAAAAATAATTTTCTTCCTGTAAGGCACAGCTTATACAAAACACTAATGAATAATTAGTATCACGTATTCCTTGGAAGTTTATAACTGGTATAGCAAAGTCATTGCTTTGTGGCTTTTTTATTAAAAGATTCAAATCTTTATGGATTTCACTTCGTGTAGTTTCCTGTACGTTTTTCATTACTTATTTAAATTTAACCTATAGTTGAGATGTCTTTTCTCAGTAAAGAATTTATTGAATTATAAAATTTAGTATAAAATTTATTATTTACAAAACACAAAAATAGTAATTAAGTATTTCTACTTTTGGTAGTTCCAACTAAGCTAGTATTTTCTTAACTTTCTGAGTTTGCCATCCTTTCTTTATTCTTTATCACTTATAAAGGAAATGGCACTAATTGATGTTATGAAGACACAGTACAAAGATACTTGACTTAGTTTATATATTAGCTGTTGGTAATTAATAATCCTAAATATTTGATGCCAGTTTCAGTACTAATATATTAGAATTCAGTTTATGGTTTTAAAATTGCATCAAGGTTGGAGGTCCTAATGTAACATGTCACAAAATTACATGAAAATCCTAGGCGTGTGAATAGAAAAAAACTATATAAACTAGTTCTCTATAGCCCAGGTATCGTTTTCCAAGGCAGCCAGTGTTTCAATTTTTAATCTTGCACCCTCCTCCTCCCACCCATTCCAGAACACTGTCACCTAACAGAAGGTTATGGATGGCCACTTCCAAAAAATACATAGTTAGGCAATGTGTGGGGGTGGGATGGTGCGTGTTTTCTCTGAATTTGTGAGTATCTGCTGGTAAGAGGATGGAGGAATAGAATGGAACGCCAGTGGCATTTTGCAATGTAGGAAGTACAGTCCTCACAATTAAAATCCCCCTGACATCCTATCATCCTATGTAATGGCAAAGACAGAGAATGTGTACTGTGGAGAAAACAACCTGGGATTCAGAAAAAGGAATTTAAAATAACAAGGGAAAAGGCAAGTCTTCTGCACTACTTAGAGTACTGGTTCTAAGCCTTTAGGCTGAACTTAAAAAGCAGATTTCTGAGCCTTGCCCTCAGAAATTCAATAGGTCTGGAATGAGTTAGGCCATGTTATTAAAGCATGCTTATTAAAATATAAGCATTCAGGTGACTCTGATGGAAGCAATCTGAGTGGCATATTTTGAGAGACTCTGCCATCAAGGATAAGCTAGATCTTTGAAAAAATTCATTCTAGGTACAGAAGATAATATTAGTTCAAGGTTTGGAAGTGTGGCAAGAAGACTGCACATTTATGAAACGTGTATCAAAAACCACAAGAAGACAGGACACTAAGATGATAAGATCATGAGTTAAGGCAAAGTTTCAGAAAACTAACATTTAGTATTAAAATTAAAATTAGATAAGGCTAAAATCCATCTACATTTTTTATAGCACTTAGGACAAATGGCAAATGCTGTTAATATTTAAAGAACTTCATAAATCAAGAACAGTTAAACTAATTTTTTAAAATGAAAGGATATGAAATTCACTTTAAAAAGAAACACAATAGCATATAAGTATGTGAAAAAGCATATAACTTCATTCATATTCAAAGTAATGAGTAATATTTAACTATTAGTTTGGCAAGGAGTAAAAAAATGCATTGTTTTGCCTTTTAGTGAAAAATTTGCAATGTATATCAAAATTTAACTGCACAGACTGTTAATAATTCCACTTGTAAGAATTTTTGCATAAGTTTATTTTGCACATGAACACAAAAAAGTATATCTTCAGAGGTATTCATGGGGCAAAAATTTAGAAATAATCAAAATATATATTACTATAGGAAAAAATAAATTTTTATATAACTATTCAATTGAA
Source organism: Myrmecophaga tridactyla (assembly GCA_004026745.1). Classification (NCBI taxonomy): domain Eukaryota; kingdom Metazoa; phylum Chordata; class Mammalia; order Pilosa; family Myrmecophagidae; genus Myrmecophaga; species Myrmecophaga tridactyla. The sequence continues at coordinate 9,709 of PVIY010031650.1, read as the reverse complement.
AAAATTATCACAAAGAATGTGATAGTTCTAAATGTGCTTATATTGCAAGATCTCCAAGATATATTAAGTAAGATAATAAGGTACAGCAGAACATGAATGAAATATTACCATTCGTATAGACACAGAAAAGATATATATGCATGTCTAGAAAATTTCTGGAGATACATAAGAAACTGGAAAAATATATAAGAAACTGAAAAAATCTTTGAGAAAGAAGGATGGTCAGATATGAAAGACAAAATTTTCACAGAATATCGCTTTTTTACACCATACATACATGTTACTTTTTCAAAACAAAATGCCTTATTTAAAAAATACAACAAAAGGCTTCCAAACAACCAAGATGGCAGCATAAGATGCTTCAGGGTGCTGTGCTCCCATATAATCTTTGAAAGACTAGCAAAAACTAATAGAGATTCTTCCTCAAAAACCCAGATAAAGTTTGTAGTATCTGGCCAAGTGCTCAATCAAGAAAATGCAGCTTTAAAAATGGTAAGAGACACTCCTGCACCTCCCCCATCTTCTCACTGATGTGCAGTGGAGCCTGCCTCAGCTCCCACTGTGGGTCAGGACCCCGGCCATCTTCTGCAGCTAGCAGAGCAACCCTACATACTAGGGTGTATGTATGTAGGTGCCAGTCTACCAGATGGCAGCCTGAATGATTGAATCCGAACACTCATCTCAGGCTCATCCTCCCAAAACTTGCCATATAGGCAGAAGCAGACCATGGATAGCTAAAGCTGTATAAGAAACAATTAATTAACAGCTTTAAATCATGCAATAGAGCATCTAGAGGAAAGATAAAGCCTATTTCATAGGGAGTAAAGAGTACATTCAAATTTCTGTAAATGGGTGAATTCCTAAGACCAGTGTAAGCATATCCCCAGGTCAAGACATAGGCTTAAAAAGACAGAAACTTTTTAAGTGAACTTCCCATCAGCCTTGGGCTGATCTTGGCAGGAGGGTTAAACCCTGAAGAAGAGCACCAGCCAATGCAGAGACAGTTTGCAAAGACGGTGAAAGGTGCCTTTTGTGTTATTACTCAAGGAAATTTCTGTCATATCACTAGCTGGTTGCAAGCTTAAGGAGCAAACAGCTCAGGAACTAAATCACAGAGTTAACACTTCATAATAATAAAACATACAGTATATAACAAATGGTTATAAGTCAAACAAAGAAACTGGAAATGGTGGCCTATCCAAAGGAACAAGATAAAATTCTAGAAATCATTAATGAAGAAGATGAGATTTCTGACATACAGGACAAAGATTTTTTAAAAAAAATTCTCTTCCATAAACTTAAGGAGATACAGGAAAATACAGTGAGGAGCTAATGAATGTCAGGGAAACAATATGAGGATCTCAATAATGAGACAGATACTTTTTTAAAAGATCCACAATTGTTGAAGACCACAATAAACTGAAATGAAAAATTCTCTGATAGGTTTCAACAGCACAATGGAGCTGGAAGAAGAAAGGAATCAGCAAACTTAAAGACAAGACAATTGAAATAATTTAGGCTGAGGAGCAGAAATAAAAAGATTTTTAAAAGCAAAATTAGTATTAGAGACTTGTGGGATACATTGGGTAAACCAATATCTATATTATGGGAGCCTTAGAAGGAGAAGAAAGAGAGAAAAAGGTGGAAGGAATATAAAAAAATGATAATGGCATAAAACTTTCCAAATTTAACAAAAGACATGAATATGCACTTTCAAGAAGACAAGTGGACCCCAAACAGGATAAACACAAAGAAAACCGGGACCAAACACATGGTAGACAAATTGCCATATATCTAGAACAAGGAAAGAGTTCTGAAAGATACAAGAGAAAAGCAACATGCTATGTACAAGGGAGTTCTAATAATATTAGTGCCAAATTCCTATAGAAACCTTGAAGGCAAGCAGCAGAGGGATGAAATATTTAAATTTTGAAAGAACAATTTCCAACCAATAATTTTTTGTTTAACAAGACTGTCTTCCAGAAGTGAGGGAGAAATTAAGACAGTCTCAGCTAAACAAAAGCAGAGGGAGTTCATCACCACTAGACATGTCCTACATGCAATACTCAGGGGAGTATTTCAAACTGGAAAAAATGGCATATGGCAGTAGAATTGAAGTGGCAAGAACAAATAATGAGCTCTGCTAAAGGTATCCAAATGGGTATACCTTACAATAATGCCAGTAGTATTTTGAGGGTTGTAACTTCACTTTTTACTTCTTACAGTAACCAAAAGAGAACTGGGATAGCTATACTCATATCAGATAAAACAGACTTCAAATAAAAAACCCTTATGGAAATTAAAGTAGGTCACTATATCCTGATAAGGGCATCAGTTAATAAGAAGACATAAACATGATAAATAACTCTACATAACAATGATAAATTACTTCTAATGGCAGATGCAAATATGTCTGAAGCAAATGATGACAGATCTAAAGGGAGAAATACAGTGCTAAATCAACTTTATATAATGAATACAGCATCTAGATAGACAATCACTGAGAAAATAGAAGACTTATATGATATCATAAACCAACTTGACCTAACAGACAGATATAGAACACTTCAGCCATAAACAGACTACACATTTTTCCTGAGTACACATGGATTATTCCTCAGAGAGACTATTTTAGATCACAAAACAAGTCTCAATAAATTAAAAAAATACTGAAATCATACAATGTATCTTCTTTAGCCATAAAGGAATTAGGCTAGAAATCAACTGGAAAATTAAAAATATGTAGAAATTAAAAATGCACTCCTAATCAATGGGTCAAAAGAAGAAATCATAAGGAAAAAAAAGGAAAGATCTTGAGGCAAATTAAAATGAAAACACAACATATTGAAACTTATGGAATACAGAAAAGGCAGTCCTAAGGGAAATGTATAGCCCTAAACACTCACATTAAAATAGAGGAAAGATCTTGGAGACCTAAACTCACAGCTAGAGGATGAAGAAAGGAAAAACAAATTAAACCCAAAGAAAGAAGAAAAGTAATAGCAAAGATTAGAAAGTAATAGCAAAGATTAGAGCAGAGAAAAAGAATTAGAAAATTTAAAACATAGAGAGAATTAATGAAATGAAAGTTAGTTCTTTGAAAAAAATCAATAAAATAGATAAACCTTTAGCTAGACTGACAAGAGAAAAAGAAAAGAAGACATAGCTAAAATCAGAAATGAAAGTTGGGGCATTCCCATCGATCCCACACAAATATAAAGGACAATGAAAGGACACTAGGAACGAGTGTACAAATTAGATAACCTTGAAGAAGTTGTCTATAAGCACACAAACTACATAAACTAACTCAGAAGACATGGAATATCTCAACAGACAAATAACAAGTTGTAGGACCGAAACAGTCATCGAAAACCTCCTAAGAAAGCAAAGCCCATGACCAGATTGCTTCACTGATGAGAATTTTATCAAACCTTCCAAAAAGAATTACACCAATCCAGCTCAAACTCTGCCAAAAACCTGGAGAAGATTCAACATTTCCTAACTCATTCTGTGAGGCCAGCAACACCCTAATACCAAATCTAGATAAAGATACAAAAGAAAAAGAATATTACAGATCAATATCCTTTAGGTATATCGATGCAAATATCCTCAAGAAAATACCAGCAAATGAAAACCAATAGCACATTAAAATAATTATATACCATTATTAAGATGAAGTTATACCGGGTATGCAAGGGTGCTTCTGCATAAGAAAATTTAAAAATGTAATACCACACATTAATAGAACAAAGGAAAAAACTACATGATAATCTTAGTCTAGAAAAGGCACTTAATAAAATCTAGCATCCCTTTTGATGAAAACTCTTAAAAATCTAGGAATAGTAGGGAACATCCTCAATACACTTAAAGACTCCACTGCTAACATCATATTTAACTGGCAAAGTCTGAAAGCTTTCTCTCTAAATTTGGGAACAAGACAAGGATAACTACTGTCACCACTGTTATTCAACACTGTAATAGAAGTTCCAGCCAGGCAATCAGGAAACAGAAAGAAATCAAAGCCATCCAAATTGGAAAGGAAGAAGTAAAACTACCATTATTTGCAGATGACATAATCAGAGAATATTCTGGAAGATTCACATCAAAGCTACTAGAGCTAATCATCAAATTCTGTTAAGCAGCAGGGCACAGTATCAATACCTGAAAATCAGTAGTGCTTCTAAATACTAATATTGAACAATCTAAGGAGGAAATCAAGGAAAAAGTTACTAAAAGCATCAAATATCTAGAAACAAATTCAACAAAAGATATAAAGGACTTACACATGGAAAACTACAAAACATTTCTAAAAGAAATCAAAGAAGACTAAATAAATGTAAGGACATTCCATGTTCATGTATTGTAAGACTGAATATTGTTAAAGTACCATTTCTACCCAGTGCGATTTACAGATTCAATGCAATTCCAATATAAATTCCAAGATCTTTTTGTGTAGAAATGGGAGAGCCAAACATCACATTTATATGAAAGGGTAAGGGGCCCCGAATACACAAAACCAGCTTGAAAAAGGAGAGCAAATTTGAAGGACTTGCATTTCCCAACATTAAAGCTTATACAAACTCACAATAATCAAAATAGCATGGTACTGGTGCAAGGACAGACATATACGCCAAAGGAATTGAATTGAGAGCTGAGAAATAAACTCTCACTTTGATGCCAAACTGGTTTTTGACAAGGGTGACATGCTCTTTGAATGGGGAAATAATAGTCTCTTTAACAAGTGATGCTGGGAAAACAAGATGTACATATACAGAAGAATAAAAGTGGTACCCTACCTTATACTGCCACCAAGCATCAACTCAAAATGGATCAACGTACTAAATAAAAGAACCAAAATTATAAAACTCCAAGAATAAATCCTAGGGAAGGAACTTCTTAAACTGTCAAGCAATGGTTTCTTAGATTTTGCACCAAAAGCATGAGAAGAAAAAGAAAAAAAAAAATAGATACATGGGACTTCATCAAAATTACAATGTTTTGTGCAAAACTTAACTTAATTATGAAAGTAAAAATGCAACTCACAGGATGAGAGAAAATGGTACATTAGCCAGAATAAATAAAGAAATGCTACAATTCAATAACAAAGAAAACATATGACCCAATTAAAATGGGTATAAAACTGGAATAAACATTTCTTCAAAGAAGAAATTCAAATCCAATAAGCACATGTAAAAATACTCAACATCATTACCCATTTGCAAAATACAAATCAAAACCATAATGAGATACCATTTCATACTGTGGTGATTTACAGCTGTATGTACCCAGAAAAACATGTTCTTAAAATTAATCCATCCTGGTGGGTGAGAATCCATTGTAAGTAGGATCTTTTGATGAGGTTACTTCAATTAAGACGTGGCTGAACTCAATCAGAATGGGCCTTAAACCTATTAACGGAGTCCTTTATAAGCAAAATGAAATTCAGACAGATAAAGGGAAAGCCAGGGCAAGCAAGAAGCTGAAGGTCAAAAGAACCTGCAAGAGAAGGTAGAGGTCAGGAGAGGCCTCTGTGTGCATTGCCATGTGACAGGGGAGTGAAGGACCAAGGATCTCCAGCTGCTAGCCTGAGAATGCCGGTTTTCAGGAAGAAAGCATCACCTTGATGATGTCTTGACTTGGACTTCTCCTCATCTTCAAAACCATGGTTTAATAAATTCCCATTGTTTAGGCCACCCGTTGCATGGTATTTGCTTCATCAGCCAAGGAAACAAAACACATGCACCAGTGAGAATGGCTACTTTAAAAAAAATAGAAAATAGCAAGTGGTAGAAAGGATGGAGGGAAATAGTAACAGCCATTCATTATTGGTGGGAAGGTAAAATGATGTAGTCACTGTGGAAAACAATTTGGCAGTTCCTCAGAAAGTTAAGTATAGCATAACTATTTGACTTGACAATCCCATTTCTCTCTATATGTACAACAAAGGATTGAGAGCAGGGACTCAGAGATATTTGCAAACTGATTTCCATAGCGGCATTATTCACATTTGCTCAAAGATGGAAGCAATCTAAGTATCCATCAAGAGAGAAATCGATAGATAAATACAGCACATTGATAAAATGGAATATTATTCAGCCATTAAATGAAGTTCTGAAACATGTGGCAACACAGATATGCCTTAAAGACATCAAGTTGCATGAAATAAGCAAGTCATAAAAGGACAAAAATGATATTATCTCATTGTCGTGAAATAATTAGAAGAAGCAAATTCTTAGAGCCAGAAACTAGAATACAGCATACCAGGGGACAGGGTGGGTATAGGGAATGGAAAATTAATGCTTAATTGATACAGAATTTCTGTTTGGAGTGATGAAAATGTTTTGGTAATTGATGGCAGAATAATATTGTGGATGTAATTAACACCACTGAAATATATATTTGAATGTGTTTAACGGGGGCATTTTAGGTTGTTCCCTTACTATAATAAAATTTAAAAAACAACAATAACATAAGACTGTATACACCACAAACAGTAAACATTTATGTAGATTATGGACAATAATTAGTGGTATAATTATAATATTCTTTCATCAGTTGTAGCAAAAAATACAACACAATTTCAATTTCCTTAAAAATAGGGAAAACTTTTTATTTTGAGAAGAGGGAAATAAGGATACTTTATATTTTATGATTTTTCTGTAAACTTATAACTTCTCTAATTAGAAATATTTTAAAAATGCAGCTAGAAACAGTAAAAGTGAAAATGGATGAATTAGTAAAATAAATCAGTAATGACAAAATTTCTTGAACTCATGGATAAATTTGAGAGTAGAAAATAAGAATAAATGTTTGATATAGAAGTCGGACCAGAGATCCAATGCAAGAAAAATTTTAAATAAATGGAACAAAAATCATAATAAGAGACATAATTTTAAAAAGATGATCTTATAGTGGGAAAGAGGGAGAGAGGGAGAGAGGAAAATAAGTATAAGTTAAAAGATTCTCCACTAGTGAATAGATACATCTAGATACTTCCCACTAAAATGTTTAAATTTCAAAATAAAAAGTCTTAAAGGCTTGGAAGCAGAAAAACAAACACATGCAGTGACTACTGATGGTTTTATCCCTGACTCTTCCACACACTAGAGATGATGAGACAACCAAACGATATCTCCAGTGTCATGGGAAAACAACTGCTGAGGAATGTAGAATTTTAGATTTAATTAAATTTTTTTATGGGAAGGAAAGGAACATTCACCACACTGGTACCACTAATTAACAGGCAAAGATGTGGAGAGACTGGTTCCTTCCTACATGACAGCATCTGCATAAAACTTGACAGTGACAGTTTTCCCCATGAATCATTATTTTTCATTGTAGAAATAAACCTATTAATTAGATGCACATTCCCTCTGTTTAAAACCTCTCCGTTAGGCCGGGCTTATACCAGATTCAGAAGTCCAATTAAATTGGAATTACACTTTTTATTATAGGATCACCTACCTATGCCGAGAAAAAAGATTAAACGGAAATATCCAAATGTTATTGTGGTTATCCCTGGAAGACTCTTTTCCTGTGTGTACTTTTCTATAATATAACAAGAATGACCTTTCATATTTATTTCAGAAATGAAGATACATGTTCAGGTAAAAAAAAAAATATTAATTCAAACATTAAAGAAAAGCTCAAAGAAGAAATAAAGATGACCAGAAATTCCACCATTCACAGATATACTGTCACTGAATATTCAGATGATCTCTATGAATTTATGTACCTATAATTAAATATGTGCATGAAATTTGCATAAATGAAATCATATTATATCTTCTGGATTTTTTAACCTTCTCCTCTCATTCAACATTTTTCCATGCCAATAAAACTAGATTTACACTGTCTTTAAACTGGCTGCTAAGGGGTGATGCGTTGTACTCTCTTGAACATATTTTTTGTTATTATTCTCTAGCTGCGAACTTCAGGGCTAAGCTCTTTATATTATATCACTTAATCAGTGGTGTTTTGGTAGAAACAAAAAATGAGTTCTAGATTTAGATCTGAAAGTGAAAGGTAAAACAATCAAGTTTCTAAAAAAAAATCATGGGAAATTATCTTCTTGATCTTGGGTAGACAAAGAGTAACCAAATAGTCTTCCAATCACAGAAGACATTGATAAATTGGGCTATGTTAAAACTGTGAAACTCTATACATCATAAGACACTGTTAAAAGAGTAGTGTTGCAAGCCATAGACTGATAGAAAATATTTGCAATACAATTATCTAACAGACCAACACTAAATAAACTATACTATTACTACACTATACAAAGAATTCTAAACTATCTGTAAGAAAACATCAGACAACTCAACAGAAAACAGGCAAAGGAATGAAAAAGTAGTTTATAAAAGACAATCTCCAATAACCATAAGAAAAGGTGTCCCTTATTATGAGTCACTAGGGAAAATGGAAATTAAATTATTGTTTGATACTATGATATATGTACAAGAATGGCTATAAAGAAAAAGACAGACAATACCAAGGCATTGGTAAGGATGTGGAGCATTTGAAACTTTTATACATTGCTGATGAGGGAATTACTTGATATCTGCACTTTGGGAAACTATTTTGCAGTATCTACTAAACTGAACATATATGTACCCTGTGAGCCAGCAAGTCTACTTCTTTGGCATATATATGACAGCTATCAGTGTATATATTCACCAAAAAAATAAGTATAATAATGTTCACAGTAGCAATAGTCATAATAAGCACAAATTGGAAACTACCTAAATATACCTCAACAGTATAATGGATAAATAACCTGTAGCATATTTGTAATTTGGAATAAAATACAGCAATGAGAAAGCAAAAAATATAACTTGATACAATAATATGGTGTGTACCTTAACTAGTGAGAGTTGATAAATTGTTAGAAAGGTGCTTGAGAGGAGCTTCTGGAGCTCTGTTTATAGCTCAGTTTGCTAAAATTTATCAAGCTGTAAACATACAATTTGTGTAGTTAGGTAAAATAAAATGACCACCTGCATTCAGCATTGCCAGGAGGGACTCCATTCCAAGAAAGGATTTTCCAGAAGACCAAAACATTTTGCCTACTGGGACTTCCAAGAACAATGGAAAACACCTATAGAACTGCAGATAAGCAATATCTTGTGATAAACCAGTTTAGGTTCAGGAAAGACAGCTTGACATACTGTGCATACCTTAATAACGAATGTATATCTGCTCCCGACTCTCTAAAACCCCCCTTTGTAAAATGGAAATTTAATATCAACCAATCAGAACATTTCCTTGCTTGATTTCCCCCTTGCCTTAGGTAAGCTTCCTCCTCCCACTCTCTTGGAGCACCCTTCTACTTTCTGAAAGGGATGCTGCATGATTCATGAATTGGCCAATAAGACTGTGATATCCTGAACCGCATGAAAAGTTTCTCTTTTAACAGTTCAGGTGACAAGGACAGGATCCAGGCCACTGCTGATGACTCTGGAGACAATGAGAAAGGCAAAGGATCCACTTGAATTCTTTTTTTTATTTTTTATTTTTTTATTAATTAAAAAACTTAACAAAAGAACATTAAGATATCATTCCATTCTACATATACAATCAGTAATTCTTAATATTATCACATAGTTGCATATTCATCATTTCTTAGAACATTTGCATCGATTTAGAAAAAGAAATAAAAAGACATCAGAAAAAGAAATAAAATGATAATAGAGAAAAAAAGATTATACAT
>PVIY010031649.1:19364-29824 GCA_004026745.1 Myrmecophaga tridactyla | reverse complement strand
GTTGCTAATTACATCTGCAGTCAGCTAGGAGGCGTGTCTGCTGCAATGAGTGACGTTTGACTTAATTGGCTGGTGCTTAAATCAGAGAACGCAACGTAGCACAGCCTAAGCAGCTCGGCATTCCTCATCTCAGCACTTGCAGCTCAGCCCAGGCCTTTGGAGATGGAGAAAGAAGTCGCCCCGGGGAAAGTTGTTGGAAACCAAGGGCCTGGAGAGAAGACCAGCAGAGACCATCCTGTGCCTTCCACGTAAGAAAGAGCCTCAGTGGAAAGTTAGCTGCCTTTCCTCTGAAGAACCAACAAAATAAATCCCCTTTTATTAAAAGCCAATCCGTCTCTGGTGTGTTGCATTCCGGCAGCTAGCTAACTAGAACAATTGCATTCCAGAAACTTTAGCAAACCTAAACAACCTGCATGACTTTTTCTTAATCAAAGATCAAGATGAAAATTCAAAAGTGTGTCTTGGTGTCCTCTTTTGGAAGTAAGTGCATTTGGTTGAAAAGAAGCAAGCTTGCCTCTCTTGGGTGATCCTGGTGGGTGAAAAAATCTGAGGTGACTGACTGCTGGCCATAAAAGGCCAAATCTGAGGACAAGCCATGATTTTTACAGTCCAACTAAGTTCTGGCAGTGCTAAGCCCAAAGCTGAAGAAATCAGGAGTTAAATACCTTCCATGGCTGTCTTTGCAAAAGCTGTTAAATGTAATGACCTCATAGTTGGTAAGACATACCACTTTTAAAATCATACAGCCAGAGACTTAAGTGTCAGGAAAGTAAAAATAAAAAAGAAATAAAGAAGGCAATTAATATTATTATTGTTATTATTATCAGTTATTTATTTAACTCTCTCTTTGGGTTTAGTGTTTTGTTTATGTTATCTTTAATCCTTGCAAGCTCCCTGCTTTGCAGTTGATTCAGTCTCCAGCTGTCATTCAAAGTTTAGTTCATTCATTTCCTCCATGAAGCCATACCTGACCACTTCAATCCCTAGTAGTAGCAACTCTCCAGTCTTGGCTACTAGTTTAGGTTTCTCTTAGCACCTCTTACCACATATAGCACTATATTTAGGATTTCTGATAATTTTGTGCTATCATTACTTCCCTTGCTAGACTCTTTATTGGTGATAGAATCTGTACTTGACTCATCCCTTCTTCATTTAATCTTACATTATTCAGGAAACAGCTATTTGGTGCAGGAGGTACAAAGTAAGTAAATAAGGCCTGGTATGGTAAGTTGAATTATATACTCCAAAGAAAAACATGTCCTTAATCCTAATCCATTCCTGTTGGTATGAACCTGTTTTAAATAAGAGATTTTACAGATGTTATTTTTATTTAAGTGTGGCCCAACTGAATGAGGTTGAGCCTTATAAGACTGGAGACTTAGAAGAGAAGAAGCTAGAAGGTAGTGGAATCCAGAAGAGAAAGAAGACATTGCCAGGTGACAGAAAAGCCAAGAACACAAGGGCTGCCAGCAGCCAACCCTAGAATACCAGTCTTTAAGAAGAAAGCATTACCTTGCTGACATATCTATTTTTGACTTATCCGGGTTTCAAAACTATGAGCCAATAAACTCCCTTTGTTTATGCCAACCCATTGTATTGTATTTATTTTAGTAGCTGGGAAACTATGACATCTGTTGTCTGCCTTTATGAACTTAGTTCCCATTATAATGAGGAAGCAGACACTTAAATATAATTTCAGGGTGTCTGGTTGACTTCTGGCTGTAAAGGATGAGAAGGGAAAAAGTTTGAAGATTTGAGGGTCAATATCATATTTTCATTTGAGCTGCAAATTTCATTTTGCATGGTTGGAATATAGGGCGGATGTTAGAAGTATTAAATTTAGTCTAGAAAGGTATTTTTCAAAGTCATGTATTCTACCACTGTCTAGTGTGGTGCCTGCAACACAATAGATACACAAATGTATGTTGATTGTCTTGCTTTTGCTAATAATATGGCATTCCTTATAAAGCCCTTTGATATCTCTTGTGTGATATTTCAACTCAAATCTTTGTAGAGTGTGGGAATAGAATAAGAAAGCAATGTTTTGAAGACCTAGGTTTGGGATTTGATATCCCAGCCCTCTCTTGGCCTTTTCTGTTTTTATTCTAACCAAGAGGCCCTCCTTGAAGTCAGCAGAAAGCTTGGGTTCTTGGTGAGACATAAGTTCAGGCCCTTAGACATTCTATTTTTAATAGACAGGCATGGTTGAGTCTTTGTAAATGAAAAAAAAATCAATAAGGCTTAGATATGAAGACTTTGGTTTTCATTTTCTCTCTTTTTCGTTCTTTTTTTTTTGCTGGGAGTGAAAGTCACTCTGTACTAAAGAAAAATTATGTTCACAGATGAAATATGCTTTCACTGATGTTTTTTGATCAGTTCAATGCATACCAAGTGCTTTCAGGGAGTTGGGATCCTGCTGGAGCTGGGCAGGCATGTGAAAACTGAATTTGTACATCTGTTGATGTTTTTGTGAACTCTGTGCTTATTTTAAGGTGCCTGTTGGAAGCCAAAGTTTATGTGATTTATTAAATTTAGAAATAGAGAGACCCCACCAGATAAATGGAGACTCTCTTCTTAAGGGCAGGAACTCTTCTTCTAGCCCTGGTCCTTGCTGATTATCACTCTTGGTGTCAAACCCTGAGGCATGATTCGTCATGTCACTACTTGCCAACCTTTCAAAGGTCCCCACTGTCTGCAGGTACAGTACAATTTGGACTCATCCAAAAACCCTTAGCTAGGAGTTGAAAGATCCGGGTTTAAGGTGCAGATTGCCTGCTGCCTGTTCGTGTTAATCTGGATAGGTCTCTGTGTCTCCTGGGGTTTCATGGCTCCCTTAGAGCAATTAGGTTGGGCAAGATGACTTCTAAGATCTATCAATTTTTGATTTTTGTTTGAATATTGTTTACCTGTGCCTGAAATTTTCAATCCCATCTTTCACCGATATTTACTAGACGTCTGCTATGAATAAGAAATTGCAATACATTCTTTCTTTTGTTCACATAATTATAAGAAATATTTGCGTGTTAGAGGAAAGGAAGCAGAGATACAAAATCACACTATGAGATGAGGCAGAGTATGACTAGGATTTCAGGTAATGTCTGAAGAAATGGTACCCTCTTACGCTGTGCCCAGTGGTATGAGTTTTACTAAGCTGAGGCCACTTAAGCAAATGAAGACCAAATGATCTCAACACCATAATAAGGTGAGAATTGATTCTAGTCCTCATTAAAGAAGTCCCAGGATATTTTCTGTTTTATTTTTAATTTTTTTTTGCAGAGACATAAAAATAAATACGTAAAGTGCTCATGCATTTCCCAAGCAAGCAAACAAACAAATGAAAAACCAAACAAACAAAAATTCAGCAAATGATGCTGCAATAAGGGTATACTCACATGGAAACAGGATGAAATGTGACCCGCCATACAGCATACAAAAAAAAAAAGAAAAAATATGTAAAGAAATTTCGTCTAGTGGAAAGCTTGTAATAGTTACTAGCACAGAGATTTTGTCTGTTTGCTCAGTGCATGTTGAATGAATGATTGGACTTAACTAATGAACAAGTGAATGAATCTTAAACTGGGATTCAGATACCTTGTAAATTATATTTATCTTTATTACTAATTTATTATGATATTTGTTATCATCTTGTTTAAGTGGACTAGAATTCCAGGATCACAGTAAAATGGGTGGTTGGATGTCTTTCTAATTCTCAAGCTCTATGAAACAATGAAGAATGTGTATTAATAAAAGTTATAAATATTGGTCCTGAAATTCTCAGAAATCATACCTGATTTTCTAGAATAGCCCATTTGTTTGAATAAGTTAGGGCTAAAAGAATCAGTTAGTTCCAAAGCAAAGATCATCCAACTCCCAGCTAAAGGGAAAGAGGGCTTAAATTCCTCCCCACTCAGGAGTGTTTTTTCCACCTGTAATTAAGGTCTGGCCTTGATTTTCAGATGATCTTTTCACTGACTTTCCGCTGTTAAACCTATTAATATGTTTGTCTCTACATCTTTAAAATGGAATCATTTCTTTGAGCCCATGTTTCTTTAAGTTACCTCTTTTACTTGATTGTATCAGGCATTATTTTCTCTTCATCACCTACCATTAACTCTAAAACCTGAGGGTTAGGCTTAAGTCCTCACCACTCCACTGAAATTGTATTTCCAAGTGTCTCCAAAATTGTCTTTGTTGGTAATTCCAAAGGACCTTTTGTGTACTTCTTCCTGGCATTCATCGGTTGTACCTCTTCTTTGAAATGTTCTGTCGTGTAGGCTTCTATGCTTCCATTCCTGCTATTTCTGATGTTTCTCATTCCACTCTTCAGGACTTTTTAATGGTCTTAACTTTATCTGTCCATTTATAAATAGTGTACTTCAGGGTTCTGCCTTCAGTCTTTTCACGTGATGCAGGCTGTACTTGAGTGATCACATCCCCGAAATTGCAGCTGATAGCTCCAACATCTGTTTATCTGAACTTCAGGTTTCTATCCAGCTGCCTTCTGCATTTCAGTATTTCAGACATCATTGGACATTATCCCTCTATCTCAGTCCTCGTCCTTTGCTCCTCATCTTAGTGAATGGACCACCATTCACCCATATGCTTCAGCCAAAATTGAGATGATAATAGCAATTGCTAACTTTATGTCATTGTTTATCACATCTGGCACTATGCTAAGCTCTTTGTATGAAGTATTCTCTTTAAAAGTCAACAAAATCTTAAGAAATCTTTTATTATATTCATCTTATAGATGAGGCAGTGAAGTTTGGAGAGATCCAGCAACCTTCCCAAGATTTACATGCTGATAGGATGTGGAAACAGGGCTTAAACCCAAGTTGATTTGACACTGAAGTCCTTGCTCTTGCTACCATTTGCTGTAGGTTGGGTGATGGATATGTTTATCCTCTTTACATGATTAAATTACAATAAGTTAAATAAAAGAAGGCATGGGCTATTGATGATGGTGTTTCATAAACTAAGAATTATAATTAATCCATTTTGTGTGCTTTCTGTCTACAAAATAAAAAGCATAAAAATAAAATTATGATTTACATCTTCCTGTAACTCAAAGGACGCCATATATTTTACCTCCTGAGTCACACCAGGATAATACTGGGATTGAGAAGGGGAGGTAAGTTATCAAAATGGTCTGAAGACTATTTCATAAAGATAAGTTTTCTTTTCTTTTTTCCTCTTTTTATTTTTTTCATTATTTGATCTGTTACTGTATTTACTATACATCCATCCATCTGTCTGTCCATCCATCCATCCAATCATACATTCATGAAGGAAATGCCTTTTATTCTCAGGTAACTTACAGAGTTACACCTTGTTTGTAAACTAAACTATCTGAGGTCCAGGACCACATTTTATACCCTTGTACTTTCCACAGGCTCTTGCCTCTGTAGTAAATACAAAAGTGTTTGCTATATGGAGTAGAAAATATATAGGTGATTTCTTTAAATGCTTTAAGAAAAACCCCACATACTTATCAATAATGGAATTTTAATAATTTTCTCTCTTTTACTTATGAGGAAACTTAGAACCAGACAATTTATTGAGCCTACACGTGTTCATATAGTGAATGAGGGGCAGATCTTGTAAGCAGGATTAATTTCTCTAGACCAGTAGTTCTCCAACTTGGCTGCAAGCTGTTCTCACCAGAGGGGCTCTTCAAACACTTATGCCTGGACTCCATGCCAGATTTGGGGTGGGGCCTAGAAATGGAAGTCTTTGAAGAGCTCCTCAAGTGATTCAAACTAACTAACTAAATCTCAAGCTCTCATTTTCTCCATTAGGCCTCCTGTGAGATATATTATCTGCAGATTTAGTGAACATTCAAGTGATGATTATCTCAGGCTTCCATGTGAGTTTCCTATTTGGAGTCTCCACAGCCCTGCGAGACACAGTAGAAACCTTAAGAGGACAGTAGTGAAACTACAGTAGGAGGAACAAAGTGGATTTGACAGATCCTAGAAGAGAATCTGGATCTCCCTTGCATATCATGGCATTTTAAAGATTGTAACTTACTCTTGACCTTTATTCTGTGTTCTTGTTAATTTAAAGAGAGGGATTCTTCATAAATCTTCCAAGCTGTAGTCAAATGAACTTCCTGCGATGAGAAACTCTAAAAATTTTGGTGCTCCCTCCCTTCTTTCCTCTCTCCTCCCCACTTTCTTCCAATTAGCTATTAATTAACCATCGATTGCTTCTTGTATCCTAGGATGTTGCCCAGCTAAAGGTGGAGGTGACTAGAGAGGGCAGTGAGTGCAGTTAATTTTATAATTAACTAATTTTATAAGTTTTGGTTCTGCAAACGCTAGACTGTTCCTGCTTCTTCCTTGCCTTCTTCTGTCATTCTTTTTCTTCAGCACTTACTAAACATATATTTGTGACATTTTCTGTGCTGTGTACTTTGACACTAGTAATAAAAAGGCATGGTCTAGAACAAAGGGCAAGTAGCTCTGGGGTGTGGAGGAGCCAGAAGCATAAGCAGGGACATTTTACTTACTCTATCCACTTTTGGAGAGCCACCACTCACTTTAGGATTTTAAGTGCTATGAGGAGTAAAGAAACATGGACAGTTTTGTTAAAGCCTGCATTTCTGGGTTTAATTCAGATCCAGAAAATACTTTGTTTTTTCTTTTGTTATAAATGCTATTAACATTCCTTGGGGATGTTTTTTAGAAGACACTTTGAGAAGCACTGAATTAGAAAATGTGTCTGGTTTAGTTCAATACTACAACCAGATGTTGGTGGTAACAGAGGAGTGTTTGTATTAATTATGCAGTGTTGTTGTTGAGTCAGTTATGAGCCAGACCTGAACTACATGCCAGAGAGTCGGTGGTTCTTGCTTTCGAGTTTATGGAAAAGATAGACTTCTGTCAAATAAATGTGTAATTATAAATGTGTATTGTATTGATAAATATTATACAATAAAAGTACAGCATGCCAGGAAGACCTTTTAAAGGGAGTAAGACTTTACTTAGTTTTGACAGTCTTGGAAAACATCCTTGGAAAAGTGACAAATAATTTGAGATCTGTAGAATAAGTAGGAGTTTAGTAGATAAAATTGAACTGGGGGCAGCAAAACAACTCCAGACAGTGGGGATATCATGTACCTTGGTCCCATGTTGGAGAAAGCATGACAGTTAAATTGGTAAAGCAGCAGATTGAGAACTCTTCATATTCCTCCTTCTTCTTAGTTCTAGATCTTTTTGGATATTTTCTTCTTCCAGCACCATAAGGCTATGCATTGACTTTAAATCACCTCTACACAGTGCTGGATGATGCCCTCATCTTACTGACCTGAAGACCTTTCACGACTTCAGAGAAATGTTGTTTCCATGCCAACAACATTGGTTTCACAAAGGCCAGTATGATGTGCACCTTTTGAAGTGCATGCTCTGCTCTTTTACACCTTATCGAAGGAGATCCTTTTAGCTTATTATCTGCATTTCACTGAAGAGTGTCAAGTGTTCTTTTCACTTTCTTTTTTATTGTTATATTGCATTGAAAGAGAACAGTAGTGGGAACTGTTACATAGAAGGTAGTGTGCATATATGACAGAAAGTAGCTACACAGTTTTTGGCACATAGAAGACACTCATTATATAATTTGTGGAATAAGATGTATTTGTGATGTCAGTAACTCGCCCTCTCTTCATCTCCATGAATACTGATGCTTTGGTTGCAATGTGCTCCTCAGTTTGATTTGACATTTCTGTAATCATTCCTCCATACTTCCACACTCGGTACCTAAAGGCAAGAGAATCCCTCCTGTGCCTGGCTCAGGTCTGCAGGATAATACTGCTAACCAAGAGCTCAGAGGTCTGGTCCCCTGCTCAACAGGAAGAGAGATCTTGGCTGGACAGAAGCTCTGCAGTGAGGCAGTCATCCCACATCAGGGCAGCAGTCTGTCTTTGGCTTTCCAAGGAGCAGGTTCTGGAGACCAGAATTTGAATGTCAGTGATTTACTTAAAAGGTAATTCCAGGAACCTCAGAAGGAGAAGGGTGAAGTGAAGCAGGGAAGGGAAGGAAGCTAACAAAATGTATGTTGTCAAGCAAGTTCCTGCTGTGGGCAACAGGTGCTCGATTCCTTTGGGGACCTCTTGGAGCCAGGGTAGAATATGCATCTCAGAGTTATCCTACCTGAGGTGTGAGGGTGCTGGAGTGTTTGCCTTCACCTCTGTATATTTCATTGGCAGACATCTACTTTCAGCTACCTCCAGCTTACCTATGTGCAGGTAGAATCACAGATGTCCAGGAAAAGCCTTCCCTGTATAAGGGTGGAGGCCAAGGAGATGGGATGGGTCATTAATAGTGTCTACCTCAGAGCTGCTTTCACATAGCCTCGGCTTTTCGGTGCTCCTGGGAAAACCAAAACGTAGCCTTAAAATGGCAGAAGAGTGTCATGTATCTTGGGCCAAAATCCCTTTGGGAAGGGAAGGCTCTTCTCCTAATGAAGGTAAGACAATGCAATGAAGGGCAAGTCTACACATTTAATACACAGGGCTCCTTCATCAGAATGGCATATGCCAGGATCTTTATTATTTTCTACAGTGATGCTAAATCATTGTCCTTTCATAAAAATATACGTACTAGAAAGCTGCCAGTTAATTTTCCTGTTTTTTTTTTTTTTAATCATGCCGACATTCTTTGACTTACCCTTACCATTCAACGGGAGTTCTGTGGGCTGGAGTTTGAAAATTCAGTCAAGTAGGGCACAGGGAAGAGCATTGGAGAGGAGAGGTATTTTTCAGTTTGTTCACATAGGGGAATGCCCACTTATTTTCATTGCAGACAAAAAGCATTGAATAACTGAAAGCAGCACAGCCAAGCTGCACTGGAAATAGAGAATTAGGTCTTCCAAGTGTGGTTCTTTAAAACCAGAAGCAATTTGTTCCCTTGGGGCTCACTGCAAATAGAGTTTGGTAACTAGCTTTTATCACACTGACCTTAACCTGGACAGATACACTTGTGTCTTTTTTAAGAAACTTGCCAGTTGACTGCTTGAGATCATTTAAGACTATTGAGTTAGGAAAAACAAAAACAAAAATAAAAACAAAAGAGCAGTAAAAAACTGTGAGCAGGCCAACATTATTTTTCACTTTATAATATGATAATGTCTAATATTACTTTTCTGACAACTCTTCACTGCCACCACTAAAACGAGGTTATTTCTGGACAGGAGAGAACAGGGACCAGGGGTTAGATGCCCATTTTCAATTGAGCTAATATTTTCAGGTGCGTCTCTAAGCTGAGGAACAAAGCTGATATGAGAAGCAGACATCCCCGGTCTTGCCTCTAGGTGTGTAGCCTGGTGGGGCAGATGAGAGTAGTGGGCACATTGGGAAAGCCGAGCCTTCTGCAGTGTGTTATGGGTGGGAGAGGAGCAGGAGTCAAGATGGGACACGCTGAAGGTGTGACCCTGCGCGAGTGCCACCAGTAGGAGACAATCAAGCTAGCGTCAGTAGAATTTGATAATGGCTCACAGGACCTAAATGATTATTATGATTTATGGTTGGAAGGAGGCATAGGTTGGGGGTTTGAGAGGAGGAGATGATGAGTTCCATTATATGTTACAAACTGGATACTGCTAGGACATCCAAGGGTGGGAACTTATAGGCTGGAGGTTGGAGGTGAAAGTCTAAGTGTCAGCAGCATGGATTTCCTAATCTGTGGCAACTAGGTGGAAAACAATTCCTTTAATTAAAATAGGGAAAGCAATATGGGGAGTGGGATGGCAGTGGGGTAAGGAGAAGGATTGGGAAGAACCTATAGGGTCAGATTTATTAATGTTTTTTCTAAGGTGAAGTGGGGGAACAAAATGACATTCTGTTTGGTGCCAAGTGCTTTTCATGTGCTGTTTCATTTATTCCTTACAACTTTGTGAGATTCTGCACATCTTTGATGACAGACAGCTCTGTTCCCATTTTAAAGACAGGGAATGGTTTTATGGGTGACTGTCTTGGTTTCCTAGAGCTACCTTAACAAAATAACACAAGTTGGGTGGCTTAAAACAACAGAACTTTGTTTCTGGAAGCCCCAAATCAAGGTGCAAACAGTGTCATGTTTCCTGTGAAACTCGGAAGGGAGACTTTTTCCTTGCCTTTCCTAGCACCTGGTGGTTTGCAGCGATCCTTGGTGCCCCTGGGCTTGCTGAGTGCCACTCTGGTATCTGCTCCGTGGCTCCTGGGCTTGCAGAGCACCACTCTGATCTCTGCTCCGTGGCTCCTAGGCTTGCAGAGCACCACTCTGGTATCTGCTCCGTGGCTCCTGGGCTTGCAGAGCACCACTCTGGTATCTGCTCCGTGGCTCCTGGGCTTGCAGAGCACCACTCTGGTATCTGCTCCGTGGCTCCTGGGCTTGCAGAGCACCACTCTGGTATCTGCTCCGTGGTTCCTGGGCTTGCAGAGCACCACTCTGGTATCTGCTCCGTGGCTCCTGGGCTTGCAGAGC
>PVIY010031649.1:0-19264 GCA_004026745.1 Myrmecophaga tridactyla | reverse complement strand
TTTGGGGGAAGTTCATGGGCCGGGAATCAAACCCAGGTCTCCTGCATGGGAAGCGAGAATTCTACCACTGAACTACCCTTGTACCCCCCAAAAGTTTCCTTTTCATATAAGGAAATGGGTCATATTGGAGAAGGGGCACACCCTATTCCAGTATGTCCTCATTTTAACTAATCACATTCTTCACATTTCCAAATGAAGTCACATTCATGGGACTAGGGGTCAGAACTTGATCATAGCTTTTGGGGCATAGAATTCAGCTCATAACAGTGACTGATATTATACGTGTGTTGGGAAGGAGGGAAGCGATATGTAACTTTTCCTTTCTAGTGTTCAAAATCATTGACTAATAAGAAATAGGAGATAAGAAGATGGCATGAAAATGCCAATTTTTTTTACACATAACCCCCCAATTGGAGACTGTAGTTTAGATGTGGTCCTAAAACGTCACTCCAGATCTGAACTTACCAGCTCATTCAGGGCCATTGAGCAGACCTACAGGGGATCTACCCATGCTTATGTCTCAGCAGAGACATCATGTCATAATTACTTGGACTAATCCTTGTATGACAAGAATCCTCTTTACAAACTCACCAAACAGATTAAGTCATTTGCCTCTTCTGAAAAGCTGAGTGAGGGGCAGAGAAAAGGTGGAACCATTCCTCTTATTATTTCCCTCTTGGGAGTGGAAACTCTTTCCCCTTGTTGAAAACATAACGACATGGAACCTTGAATAGGGCATAAGATTTTGTAGGTTTGTCCAGAGTGATGTCCCGATAACTCCCAGAGTGATTTGAACAGTGAATAAAAAAGTATTACAAAAAAAAAAAAAAATAGAAACCATAAGGAGAGCTAAAACTAGAAACCTCCAATTTAAAGGTCTGATTCTTGGATCCATTTTTATCCTTTTGCAATAGGGGCTACTAGTTAAGAGTATGGGCTCTGGACCAAATTTAGATATTTCCAGGTATGCACTTAGTTCTTATGCCTAACATCCCACTCAGATGGTCCCTTCTAGGAAAGCCATCCTTCCCTTGGAAACCTGGTCCTGGTTTTCCATCCTGGAACCATATCAGTTCTCCTTGGTGAGTTCTCAGTACTATTCTGGTGATTCTGACATTCTCCTAGGACAAAGCCAAGACCAGTGAATAGCTTGAGTATGAACTGTCCTTCATCCTTAAGTAGTCTTTGGAGTTTGTGTTTCTTTTGCCTGTTATCAAGAAAAGGGTTAGCATTCTTTACTATGACTCTGTGGTGTAGCAGCTGTGTTCCCCTTGTATGAAAGTTCTGGATGTCTTCTGTCTTCTACCTTATGGTACCATTCAGAATATGTCAGATGAAGTGGAAATCCCTGTCTCTGCTTGCTCTATAACTTAGGCAGCTGGCTGAAGGCATTCCTGTTTCTCTTTGTCTTGAATTCATTCCAGCACCATCTCAACACCACTCAGTTTAACCCAACTCAGCATGACTCACATCATAAACAAATGAGAGCTTACAAAAACCAAGAGAGTCATATTAATTAATCATTCGAACATTCATTGAGCTCCTACTTTGTGCCAGATAAGAAAAATATTGAAACTAATGCACAATATTATAGAGATACTGGGGAAGAGCACTGGATCCAATTCCTGGATCTAGAGGAATTGATATTTGAGCATTTGTTTTAGATGGTGATTCAGCTATCCAAGCAAGAAGGGAAGATAAAGACATTCTTAACAGAGGTACTGACATAAAGACTCAGAGGTGACAAAAAGTATAGGGCATTCTAGAAACTCCAAGCAGTCCAATGTGACTGAACCATAGGACGCAGTGAGGTGACGGGATGGGACTTGTTTGAAGGTAATGCAATGAGGAGATTGGGGAGGTGGGCCACCCTCAGATTAAAGCATTCTGTGTTAGGTTGGCAATCTGGGACTACCAGGAAGGAGCTGACTTTCTGAACTGTCCCTTGTCTCACTCTCATTAAAAAGCATTTCCTGGTGTGGCACTAGGACTAGGATATAAACCTTAGACCCATACTTTGGCTAGGATTTCCAGCTCTCACTTACCATCTGCCTCGTATTTAGCAGCTTCATAATTCTCATCTTTCAAAATTGAATGTTTCTTTCCAGACTGTCAAGCAGGTGGTAATCCATAACTCTTTTCTTGAGGCAAAGAGTTACCCTGGATCATTGATGTTTTCTAAACATATGACCTTACTTTTCAGTCTCTTTATGTACCCATTGCATACAGGATAATGATTTTTTTTTAACAAAACAGAACTTTGCCCCTCCCCCCACACCTTTTTGGTTTTCTAAAGCATTCTAAGTTATAGAAGAGATCTAGTAGGGATCTGCCATTTGCAAAGAAGAAATGAAATGAGTACAGCACAAATACGAATTCTTAATGGTACATTTAAAGCAACCTAGTTTGCCTCACTCTGCTATTACAGAGAAGTAAATCCATTTGCAGAGAGGGTCAGAACTAGGATCTGAAAACAAGTCTCCTGTTACCCAAACTTCAGCTCTTTCGTAGTGCCACCACCTGGGGCTATGCGGCTGTGACATCTGGGGGACAATATCGCCCTGCTGATAAGAGAATCCTTGCATCTTTAAATGTACTGTGCCAAAGAGACTTCCTGCAACCTGGGTCGTTCTACTCTGAATGATGTCTAATTATATATTTCCATGGTTACTTTCAGAGATAATGACAAGTCCCCCAGCCCCCTAAAACATCACAAGGACTTTAGGAGGCATGTTGAAGAGAGAGAAAAACAAAACCACAGAATTACCATATTCAAGCAAATAATCAGAGGCAAAATTGGCTACTGAGGCATATTATCTCTCACTAATTATCATTTTAAATGATGAAAATCTCAAAATGAATGGTACTTTCTCCACCCTTGTGCTGCATAGAGAGCTCCTTTTCCCAACTCCAGGAACTAAGGGCCTAATTATTTGCACTTAATAATTCAGCCCCATCTCGTTGGCCTGAATTCCATTTGTTGCTGTAAATGGAGGCCGCACTTCTCACAGAAAGCGCAGTTGTTAAAAATAAAACCTTCATTCTTCCTGCCTCCCCTTCCTACTCCCTAGCAGGAAGAATAACTATAATTAAGAACAGCCCAATTAGCAGCCATAGTTCAGATTCCTTTGACCCCCAAACTTGGTAAGGGTTTGTGCTCTTTGCCTTGATTGGAATGTCATTTCCAGAGAAGTCAAATTCAGACATGTGCTCCAAGTCACTTTGGGCTTAATAAAACTTTACTTGTCATATTCCCTGTCAGGTATTTCCAAAGGGGTTAAATTTAAGTGATCAGGCGGTTTTCTTAAAGGTCGCCAAGTTATCCTCATTTAGATGGAAACGAGAAGCGGCTTGTTTCAACCAATTCACTGATTTGGTGCCCCAGTTAGGGCGTGGGGTGTGTCCCTGCCATGTGCTAGGCACTGTGCTAGAGCTAGGGTTCACAGAGCTGCGGTCGACGGGTCTGTGTTCAGGGGGCTTGCATCAGGCGTAGGAGGTGGATTCATGATCGGTTGGGGTGCAGAGTAATAACTGCAGTAAGAGATAGGGCACTGCTGCAGCGGGGCAGTAGTGGCTACAGACGTAGGGATTGTTAATCTTTGTAAATACTGTAAAATAAATGCCTTTCCTCAGACCCATTTCTGGAAAATAAGTCTGGCATTCAACAGAGACAAGACTGAATTGCTGTTGTTGAGTACCTGAAGGGTGAGTGAAACCATGAGGCTGAACATTGTGCAAAGCATTCTCAAGGAATTTCATATTCAGCCTCAAGCTGCCTGGTCAGCTGCATTTTCCATGTTAAGTCTCCACAGATGCTCTGCTTGGGGCCTGCTGGACACCCTGGGTTTCCCTAATGTAATGTGCCTTCATGTCTCAGCTCTTGCTCTTTCTTCTATTGACATCCCCTTCCTCCTATATTGCTTTTGTGGAACCCTGAATTACCTTTGGAGGCCTGGTTTGAGGCATTGTGTTCTTGTGGCAGGATCATTGGACTTTGGAGAAAAAAACCTGCCTTGAACATGGTATCTGTGTTGACGAGCTATGGGTACATCGAACAATCTGAACACAGATTCCTCCCTATTAAGTGAGCAAATGCAGGACAATCATGAGATAAGGCTGGGTGCTCTGTAGATGCTACAATCTCCTTATGGAATTGAATTGGGGTAAATTAGAAACATACAGAGAGCTCAAATTCTGCCAAGAAGATATAAACCATGCGCTATTTCCAAATCCCAAACCAGAAGCTATGGGAAAGCAGGAGTGTGTGACCTAGACCTTTCATCAAGGGACTGATGGTCCAGGAGTGAAGAAAGCTCATCAAACACACGGGGCAAACTAGCTCAAAATTGTGTTGTAGTGTCTACTTATGAGTCTTGCTCTTTGCATGCCCAATGACTCACATGGTGCCTTTTATCAAATAAATGTACAAATGACTGGATTGAATGAGTATGTAATACTTAAGCATCATCCATAGCAACTCATCTAAAGTACATACTTAATATATGGATATTGGCTATTTGAATTAGTAAGGAATGGTTTGCATTATCTATCAAAAGCAATTTATGAGTTAGAAAGATGTGCAGGAAATTTGGGAACAAAGAGAATTGGTTTTCATCCTGGATCTGTCTACCACTTACTGTCTGTATGACCTTGAGCAAGTCAATTTTTACAGCTATGCTAAGACTTAGAATAGCAGAGGTCATGAAAGGACAGCTCAGTATATATGTGTATAGATGGTTCAGAATGGGTTTCTTTTGTACCACAGTCCTCTTAACTCCCTAATGTCATTCTCCTCATGCACTTCTCTCATTTTCCTTACTGAGTTTGTTTTCCTTGACTTCTTTACATCTTAGACACTTGGAAAAACCACACAAGGCCTTCATGGAGGTCACCATGCTGGAATTGGGTTTTGGAGGATGAATATGCATTAATAGGGGAGAGGAGTCAGTGGTTCAGAGATCCTGCTTCATTTAGGGCATAGAGAGAAGTGTGCTGAAAAAATGAAGAAGGAAGTGCTGGGGCTGGGAGGATGGGAAGTAGGCACAGGGGCAGTTGGAGATGAGGGCAGAAATGCAGGTGAAGCTGGAGCCTGAAGGGTCCTGCAAGACACTCTAATGGTCTTGGTTCAGATCAGGTCAAAGAATATGGATTAATGAGGCGCTGCCATATGCCAGGCACTATCTTAATGACTGGGCAATGATGGAGGAGGAAGATGTGTCTCACCCTGCGTGCCCACAGCTGCATGGATAAGAAACAGGCAATTTCAGCATAATGTGGTGAAGGCTGTAAGGGGGGTGAGTTCAGGTAGCTGAAGAGTACGTATAATGCTCACCATATTGAGATGTGGCCATGATTATAGTCACCACGTTACAGATGAAGAAACCAAGCTTTGTCTGCCTCCCCAGATACAGCACACAAAATGCCGGCCACAGTGGCTGTGTTTCAAGCTGTGCTTTGGTGTGGAATCTCTGTTACCAGTTTCAAGGCCACAGAAATTTAGATGCAATCCTTGGGTCGTCCCAGCTGTCAGGGGAAAGGGGAGGGAGATCTGAGCAGTTCTCTGCATGTCCTGGTGCCCAGACCTTGGTGCCTTTTTACCTTCCATCTCCCTTTGCCCCCCATCAGGCCTCAAGGCAGTTGCTTAGCAACCTCTCTAGCAAGCCTGTGCATCCTGGCATAAATTGCTGTTATGCACGGGAAGAGATTTCTCCCTCCCCTCTCTCCTGTGTTTTAAGCAAAGAGACATCCTAAAATACGGCACTTTTTTCTATTCCTTTTTTTTTTTTTTTTGACAGACAACTTCTGTGTAAATGTTGGAATCTGTGTTGTCTGTCAGGAACAGTCAATCTGAAAACTTTGCTGGAGAGAGTGCATATTTAGTAACAGGTGACAAAGAGAGAAAAACATTGAGATGTCAATTATTCTGGCATGTTAATGCAAAAGCCCTGCATTTAAATCAAGTGGTTCAGGGAGATGAAAAGGAAAAGAGAGATGGGCTCCGTACAGATTCTTATATTCTAGACAGTGCAGGGCTCTGTTTTGTTTAACTACATCTGTCACTAAGGATGTCCCCAATGTCCACTTAAACCCATACATATCTATGGAAACATTTATGGTGCTAAAGTGATCCCCATTCCAGATTCTTGCAGAAAAAATGGGCCCAAATTGTAATAAAAACGCTGGATAGATTTGAGTCCCAACTCTGGGATTTTCATATTTGGACTTTAGCATAGCCATGCCCTTTGTTAAAATACCAAAGATTTCTGAATAAATTGGTAAACAGCCTGTTGCCCTTCAATTCCCCAGGATCCCCAGGACCTTTCCTCTGCACCCCCTGTCCAAAACAGCTTGGGGCCTCCAGGACCCTATCCCAGTGATCATCTGCGCAGTCGATCCCTGAGCTGTCCTCCTCGTGACATCTGTCAAGTGTCATCCCTATAATCCCACAGCAGTTGTTCTCATCCCGGGTGATTTGCCCCCAGCGGACATTTGACAATGATTGAGATATTTTTGGTCCTCATAATGGGGGGATGGGATGGGTGCCCCTGGCATCTATGGGTAAAGGCCAGAGATGCTGGTAAACATGCTGCGAGGCACAGTACATCCCCTACAGCAGAGTGTTCAGCCCCGATTGTCAGTGGTGCTGAGGGAGAGAGGCTAGCTTGCCCATGATCACCTAGGAGAGAGCCTGGATGAGCCACTGTTGCATCTTCCAGCCTTCCTTACTGCCCGGCACTGAGCAATGGCTGAATGAATGACAAATGAACCTAATGATTGATTCAATATTTTCCTTTCTACTTTCCAAAAATTGAACACTCTTCCAACAGCCCAGTTTGCAAGTCATTTCATGTGAGATTTATTCTGTATATAAATTGGGATTCAAAAGTAGTTGTGGTGTCACTACGAAGAGTGCGTTTATTATTGAGCAAGTAATGATTGGAGATTAAGCATCTTGGGGCATGAATTTGAGGGGTGGTCTGCATTTTTCTGATGCCCATAGGATTTTTTGCCTGCATCTCTTGATTTTGTCTGCATCCCTTTCTAGTTCTTAGCATGCTCCTTGTTTCAGTCTCAGCTTACCCTGGTCTTGAATGGTCTCAAGACAGATATCTCTTCACCCC
Organism: Myrmecophaga tridactyla; assembly: GCA_004026745.1. Classification (NCBI taxonomy): domain Eukaryota; kingdom Metazoa; phylum Chordata; class Mammalia; order Pilosa; family Myrmecophagidae; genus Myrmecophaga; species Myrmecophaga tridactyla. Next base: position 12,143 of record PVIY010031649.1, on the reverse strand, counting down.
AGCCCTTTGAGATGTGACGGCCTCCTCACCATGCTTGGCCCCTGGTCCTGCTCCTGCTCTCAAGATTTTAGTGACCTGGACAGGCCCTCCCTGGTGTCTGGCCTCAGCTCAGTTTCCTATTTGCAGCTTCTTGACTCCTACTTCAGGGCCTGAGTTTCTCATTTTTCTGTCAGTGAACCTTCCTTCATCTGTCCTTCCCTCCACAACAACGTCTCCAAGTCAAGAAAGAACATCTCTCCTGAGGCCCATTTTCTCTCCTGATTGCTGCACAACAGGCCTTTGAGAGTCAGCATTTCCACATCTCCTGCTCACTTCCTCCTGTCCTGGGTCCCTATTTCCTTGGATGACATCATCCATCTTCTAGTTTTCCATGTCTGAATCATGTATCTCCTCCTCCATTCTCATTGGGTCTCTGGCATCCAGTCAATAAGTTCTAATTCCATGCCCTTAATCCCTCTTTACTCTCTCCTCTCTGTTCCTGCTCCCCATGGCCACTGTTCAGTTTAAAGTCTTAGTAATTACCCCCTAGTATAGCAGATTGCCCCCTACCCAATAAGTCTCTCTAGGCCTGGCCAGTCTTCCCTCCACCCTCCTGCTCTGAACTACAAAGCTGACCAGATCCTGCTTAAACCCTTCATTGGGTCCCCTTTACAATCATGAACATTCAGGCTCTTTAGCATGACATACATTCCTTTCCTGATCATTCATTTATTAATTTTATTTTCCTTTTAATTTTTGTTGACCCCAAAACATATACAAATCACCCTTACAATGCACCAGTCCTTGTGCTTGTCCATGGCATGCAGAGATGAACAAAAGTAGACATGGTCCCTGTCTCCTTGGAGTTTATGCTTGAACTGGGGAGACAGGTAAAAATAATTGTCATTACAATAGAGTTCTGTGAAGGATGAGAAATGATTGGCATTGTGAGAGTGGACGACAGGGAGTAGGATTACTAAATTGCTAGCCTAGTTTAGGGACAGGGAATTCTTCCCCCAAGGAAGCCATGCTTAAGTGACAGCTGGGAGATGAACGAACAGGAGAAGAGAGAAGAGAGGAGGTTCTGGGCCCAGAACTACATGAACTGAGGAGCAGCACGTATCTGGGAACCTGGGTGGAGGTCACTGTGGCTGGAGTGATTGAATAGGGTGGAGATGATGTGAGGTGAGGCAGGAGAGCAGGAAGGGACTGAACCATAGAGTCCAGGGGGCTGTGATAAGGGGTCTGGTTTTTATTCTAGATGAAAAGGGTTTTTTTTGTTTGTTTGTTTACAAAGGGAGTGAATCAATTACATTTGCCTTTAAAATATCACATAGGATTGTCTGTGGGGAGGGACTAGGAAAAGGCAAGGATTGGTGTGGGGACACCCTGAAAGGAGGTCGTGAAATATGATGGTGGCTCAGCCCAGGGTGAGGTCCAGAAATGGAGTCCCCAGGACCTGGTAATGTTGGAGTGAGAGGTTCCCAGGCTCCTGACTGAGGAACTGGGTGCTTCATCTCATATATTGAGATAGAGAAGACAGAAAAAGGAGCAGATATGGGTGAGGGGAAGCCTTAATGTTTAGAGTGAGCTTGCTTCCCTGCCAGTCCTAGCATGTCTCATCTGGGTCATCTATCATGAACAATTTTCTGTTCTGTGACCGTCCCCCACCCCAGTCCCAGACTCTCTTTCCTGTAGGCCTTTCCACCTGTAGCTGATCCTTCTGCCCAGAATACTTGGTGAGGGTTTCCTTCCCTGTGTGGCTCTTACCCTGGAGTCAGTCTTGCTAGCATCCTCACTCCTTCCTCTTCCCAGAACATTTTTTTAAAAATTTATTTATTAATTAAAAAAATTTAACAAACCAAATAAAGCATTAACATATATAATCAGTAATTCACAATATCATCACTTAGTTGCATATTCATCATTTCTTAGAACATTTGCATCAATTCAGAAAAAGAAATAAAACAAAAACAGAAAAGAAAAAAAAAAGATTATACCTACAATATCCCTTACCCCTCACCTTCATTGATCACTAGCATTTCAAACTAAGTTTATTTTAGCATTTGTTCTCCCTATTATTTATTTTTATTTCATATGTTCTACTCGTTTGTTGACAAGGTAGATAAAAGGAGCATCAGACACAAGCTTTTCACAGTCACACAGTCACATTGTGAAAGCTATATCATTATTCAATCATCCTCAAGAAACATGGCTACTGGAACACAGCTGTACATTTTCAGGCAGTTCCCTCCAGCCTCTCCATTACATCTTGAATAACAAGGTGATATCTACCTAATGCCTAAGAATAACCTCCAGGATAACCTCTCAACTCTGTTTGGAATCTCTCAGACATTGACACTTTGTCTCATTTTACTCTTCCCCGTTTTGGTCGGGAAGGTTTTCTCAATCCCTTGATGCTAGGTCTCAACTCATTCTAGGGTTTTTCTCAATCCCTTGATGCTGAGTCTCAGCTCATTCTAGGATTTCTGTCCCACATTGCCAAGAAGGTCCACACCCCTGGGAGTCATGTCCCACGTAGACAGGGGGAGGGTGGTGAGATTGTTTGTTGTGTTGGCTGGAGAGAGAGGCCACATCTGAGCAACAAAAGAGGCTCTTTTGGGGGTGACTCTTAGGTCTAAATTTTAAGTAGACTTGACCTACACTTTGTGGGGTTAAGTTTCATATGAACAAACCCCAAGACTGGGGGCTCAGCCTATAGCTTTGGTTGTCTACACTGCTTACCAGAATATCAAGAATTCAACTTGGGGAAGTTGAATTTCTCCCTGTTCTCACCATTCCCCGAAGGGGGCTTTGCAAATACTTTTCCACTCACTGATTGAATCACTCTGGGATTCATCGGGGCATCACTCTGGACAAATCAACAAAATCTTATGTCCTACCTGAGATTCCAAGTACTTATGGTGTTCAATCAAACTATCTACATAAGTTATATTAGGAAATGCACTAGTCAAAATATAAATTTTGTACCAAATAAACATTTTTTGCCTTAGTCTCACACATAAGGTGACATTTAAAAATATTAATTACCATTTATTTTCAGCACCCTGCAATAATGGCATTCTTTTGTTCTTCCTCATGCAAAAATGTTTTTAAAATTTGTACATTTAGTCACTATTGTTATACACTCTAGGCATTCCTAGATTATACCATCTCAATCTTTAATATCTATCTTTCTTTCTGATTTCATTTATGCCCCCAGCCCTTCTCCCTCTATCATGCTCACATGCAGCTTCATTCAGTGTTTTAACATAATTGTATTAGTTAGGTAGTATTGTGCTGTCCATTTCTGAGTTTTTGTATCCAGTCCTGTTGCAGTCTGTATCCCTTCAGCTCCAATTACCCAATATCTTACCCTATTTCTATCTCCTGATGGTCTCTGTTATCAATGAAATATTCCAAGTTTATTCACTAATGTCAGTTCATATCAGTGAGACCATACAGTATTTGTCCTTTTGTTTTTGGCTAGTCTCACTCAGCATAATGTTCTCAAGCTCCGTCGATGTTGTTACATACTTCATAACTTTATTCTGTCTTAAAGCTGCATAATATTCCATCGTATGTATATACCACAATTTGTTTAGCCACTCGTCTGTTGATGGACATTTTAGCTGTTTCCATCTCTTTGCAATTGTAAATAATGTTGCTATAAACATTGGTGTGCAAATGTCCATTTGTGTCTTTGCCCTTATGTCCTTTGAGTAGATACCTAGCAATGGTATTGCCAAGTCATATGGCAACTCTATATTCAGCTTTTTGAGGAACCACCAAACTGCCTTCCACAGTGGTTGTACCATTTGACATTCCCACCAACAATGAATAATTGTGCCTCTTTCTCCACATCCTCTCCAGCACTTGTCATTTCCTGTTTTGTTGATAATGGCCATTCTGGTGGGTGTGAGATGATATCTCATTGTGGTTTTGATTTGCATTTCTCTAATGGCAGGGACATTGAGCGTCTCTTCATGTGCCTTTTGGCCATTTCTATTTCCTCTTCTGAGAAGTGTCTGTTCAAGTCTTTTTCCCATTTTGTGATTGGATTGGCTGTCTTTTTGTTGAGTTGAACAATCTCTTTATAGATTCTGGATACTAGACCTTTATCTGATATGTCATTTCCAAATATTGTCTCCCATTGTGTAGGCTGTCTTTTTACTTTCTCGATGAAGTTCTTTGATGCACAAAAGTGTTTAATTTTGAGGAGTTCCCATTTATTGATTTCTTTCTTCAGTGCTCTTGCTTTGGGTGTAAGGTCCATAAAACCACCTCCAATTATAAGATTTATAAGATATTTCCCTACATTTTCCTCTAACTGTTTTATGGTCTTAGACCTAATGTTTAGATCTGTGATCCATTTTGAGTTAACTTTTGTATAGGGTGTGAGATTCGGGTCCTCTTTCATTCTTTTGCATATGGATATCCAGTTCTCTAGGCACCATTTATTGAAGAGACTGTTCTGTCCCAGGTGAGTTGGCTTGACTGCCTTATCAAAGATCAAATGTCCATAGATGAGAGGGTCTATATCTGAACACTCTATTCGATTCCATTGGTCAATATATCTATCTTTATGCCAGTACCACGCTGTTTTGGCCACTGTAGCTTCGTAATATGCCTTAAAGTCAGGCAGCGTGAGACCTCCAGCTTCGTTTTTTTTCCTCAAGATACTTTTAGCAATTCTGGGCACCCTGCCCTTCCAGATAAATTTGCTTATTGGTTTTTCTATTTCTGAAAAGTAAGTTGTTGGGATTTTGAGTGGTATTGCATTGAATCTGTAAATCAATTTAAGTAGAATTGACATCTTAACTATATTTAGTCTTCCAGTCCATGAACACGGTATGCCCTTCCATCTATTTAGGTCTTCTGTGATTTCTTTTAACAATTTCTTGTAGTTTTCTTTGAATAGATCTTTTGTCTATTTAGTTAAATTTATTCCTAAATATTTTATTCTTTTAGTTGCAATTATAAATGGAATTCATTTCTTGATTTCCCCCTCAGATTGTTCATTACTAGTGTATAGAAACACTATAGATTTTTGAATGTTGATCTTGTAACCTGCCACTTTGCTGTACTTGTTTAGTAGCTCTAGTAGTTTTGCTGTGGATTTTTCAGGGTTTTCGACATATAGTATCATATCATCTGCAAACAGTAATAGTTTTACTTCTTCCTTTCCAATTTTGATGCCTTATATTTCTTTTTCTTGTCTAATTGCTCTGGCTAGAACTTCCAACACAATGTTGAATAATAGTCATGATAGTGGACATCCTTGTCTTGTTCCTGATCTTAGGGGGAAAGTTTTCAGTTTTCCCCATAGAGGATGATATTAGCTGTAGGTTTTTCGTATATTCCCTTTATCATTTTAAGGAAGTTCCCTTCTATTCCTATCCTTTGAAGTGTTTTCAACAGGAAAGTATGTTGAATTTTGTCAAATGCCTTTTCTGCATAAATCCAGATGATCATGTGATTTTTCTGCTTTGATTTGTTGATATGGTGTATTACATTAATTGATTTTCTTATGTTGAACCATCCTTTTTTTTTTTTTTAACATGGGCAGGCACCAGGAATTGAACCCGGGTCCTCAGGCATGGCAGGCAAGCATTCTTGCCTGCTGAGCCACCGTGGCCTGCCCTATGTTGAACCATCCTTGCATACCTGGGATGAATCCTACTTGGTCATGATGTACAATTCTTTTAATGTGTTGCTAGATTTGATTTGCCAGAATTTTGTTGAGGATTTTTGCATCTATATTCATTAGAGAGATTGGTTTGTAGTTTTCTTTTTTTGTAATATCTTTGTCTGGCTTTGGTATGAGGGTGATGTTGGCTTCGTAGAATGAATTAGGTAGCTTTCCCTCCTCTTCAATTTTTTTGAAGAGTTTGAGCAGGATTGGTACTAATTCTTTATGGAATGTTTGGTAGAATTCACATGTGAAGCCATCTGGTCCTGGACTTTTTTTTTGGGGAGCTTCTTAATGACTGATTCAATTTCTTTACTTGCGATTGGTTTGTTGAGGTTGTCTATTTCTTCTTGAGTCAAAGTTTGTTGTTCATGCCTTTCTAGGAAGTTGTCAATTTCATCTACATTGTTGTATTTATTAGCATAACGTTGTTCATAGTATCCTGTTATTATCTCCTTTTTTTCTGTGAGGTCAGTGGTTATGTCTCCTCTTCCATTTCTGATCTTATTTATTTGCATCCTCTCTCTTCTTCTTTTTGTCAATCTTGCTTAGGGCCCATCAATCTTATTGAGTTTCTCATAGAACCAGCTTCTGGTTTTATTGTTTCTCAGTTGTTTTCACGTTCTCAATTTCATTTATTTCTGCTCTAATCTTTGTTATTTCTTTCCTTTTGCTTGCTGTTCTTTCTCCAGTTCTTCCAAGTGGATAGTTAATTCCTGAATTTTTGCCCTTTCTTCTTTTTTGATATAGGCATTTAGGACAATAAATTCCCCTCTTAGCACTGCCTTTGCTGTGTCCCATAAGTTTTCATATGTTGTGTTTTCATTTTCATTTGCCTCGAGATATTTACTGATTTCTCTTGTAATTTCTTCCTTGACCCACTGGTTGTTTAAGAGTGTGTTGTTGAGCCTTCACATATTTGTAAATTTTCTGGCACTCTGACTATTACTGATTTCCAACTTCATTCCTTTATGATCTGAGAAAGTGTTTTGTATGAGTTCAATCTTTTTAAATTTATTGAGACTTGCTTTGTGACCCAGCATATGGTGTATCTTTGAGAATGATCCATGAGCACTTGAGGAAAAGGTGTATCCTGCTGTTGTGGGGTGCAATGTCCTATAAATGTCTGTTAAGTCTAGCTCATTTATTGTAATATTCAAATTCTCTGTTTCTTTATTGATCCTCTGTCTAGATGTTCTGTGCATTGATGAGAGTGGGGAATTGAAGTCTCCAACTATTATGGTAGATGTGTCTATTTCCCTTTTCAGTGTTTGCAGTGTCTGCCTCATGTATTTTGGGGCATTCTGGTTCAGTGCATAAATATTTATGATTGTTATGTCTTCATGCTGAATTGTTCCTTTTATTAGTACATAATTACTATTATGTACTAATAAAATTATGTACATATTAGTACATTCTTTGTCTCTTTTAACTGTTTTACATTTGAAGTCTAATTTTTTGGATATTAGTATAGCTACTCCTGCTCCTTTCTGGTTGTTAGTTGCATGAAGTATCTTTTCCCAACCTTTCACTTTCAACCTATGTTTATCTTTGGGTTTAAGGTGTGTTTCCTGTAGACAACATATAGAAGGATCCTGTTTTTTAATCCATTCTGCCAGTCTTTGTCTTTTGATTGGGGAGTTCAATCCATTAACATTTAGTGTTATTACTGTACGGGTAGTACTTTCTTCTACCATTTTGCCTTTTGGATTTTATACGTCATATCTAATTTTCCTTCTTTCTACACTCTTTTCTGCACCTCTTTCTTTTGTGTTTTCGTATCTGTCTCTAGTGCTCCCTTTAGTATTTCTTGCAGAGCTGGTCTCTTGGTCATAAATTCTCTCAGTGATTTTTTGTCTGAAAATGTTTTAATTTCTCCCTCATTTTTGAAGGACAATTTTACTTGGTACAGAATTCTTGGTTGTTACTAAAGTATGTCATCCCACTGTCTTCTCGCCTCCATGGTTTCTGCTGAGAAATCTACTCATAGTCTTATTGGGTTTCCCTTATATGTGATGGATTGCTTTTCTCTTGCTGCTTTCAAGATCCTCTCTTTCTCTTTGACCTCTGACATTCTGATTAGTAAGGTTCTTGGAGTATGTCTATTTGGATCTATTCTCTTTGGGGTATGCTGTACTTCTTGGATCTGTAATTTTAAGTCTTTCATAAGAGTTGGGAAATTTTCAGTGATAATTTCCTCCATTAGTTTTTCTCCTCCTTTTCCCTTCTCTTCTCCTTCTGGGACACCCACAACAGGTATATTTGTGTGCTTCATATTATCATTCAATTCCCTGTGTCCCTGCTCATATTTTTCCATTTTTTTCCCTATAGTTTCTGTTCCTTGTCGGATTTCAGATGTTCTGTCCTCCAGTTCACTAATCCTATCCTCTGTCTCTCAAAATCTACCATTGTAGGTTTCCATTGTTTTTTTCATCTCTTCTGCTGTGCCTTTCATTCCCATAAGTTCTGTGATTTGTTTTTTCAGACTTTCCATTTCTTCTTTTTGTTCATTCCTTGCCTTCTTCATATTCTCCCTCAATTCATTGATTTGATTTTTGATGAGGTTTTCCATGTCTGTTTGTATGTTCTGAATTAATTGTTTCAGCTCTTGTATCTCATTTGAACTGTTGGTTTGTTCCTTTGACTGGGCCATATCTTCACTTTTCTTGGTGTGATTTGTTATTTTTTGCTGGCATCTAGACATTTAATTACCTTAATTAGTTTATTCTGGAGATTGCTTTCACTTCTCTTACCTAGGGTTTTCTTGCTGGATGCATTTGTTGTCTATCTGTTCTTTGACATTCAGTTCAGCTTTTTCTGGACCTCTAACTTAGGTTTTGTTTAACAGATGACAATTTTTCGGTTCTTGTTTTCTTGTTTCTTGCCCTGCTTGCATGGTATCTTTCCTCCCCCACCCTTAGGAGGGTCTGTGTAGGTATTATAGACTTCAGCCGGGTTTTCCCAGACTAAACTGACCTCCTATCAGGGGGAAGGAGTCACCTGCCTCAGTTTTCCCTGAAGTTGAGACCCAGCAGGCTAAAAGACTTTCCTGTGAAGTCTCTGGACTCTGTTTTTCTTATCCTGTCCAGTATGTGGTGCTTGTCTGCCTGCAGGTCCCACCAGCATAAAATGATGCTGCATCTTTAACTTTGGTTGGGGGCGTGGTGGAAACAGAGCAGAGGTTGTAGGCTGGTTTTAATGGCTTCAAATTACCAAGCCCTGGGGTCTGAATTCCTTGAGGGAGGGATTCCACCTGAGTTGGGCTTCAACCCTCCCCTGGGGAAGGCACAGGCTCGAGACAAGCCCTGAAAGGATCTGCCTGTGCTTGGGGCAGTTGTAGCCTGAGAAGTCCTGCCGCTGAATCCAGAGGCAGTCAAGCCTTTGTAGAAACACAACCACAAAATCCTCTGTTTCTTTTTCCATTAGCCCAATGAGCGACTTCCGCTTTGACCAGGTTCACCTGATCTGGGGGCCTATTTTTAGTAGTCAGAGTTTGTTAATTAATGCCACCATTGGTGTTTGGTTGGACTCAGCTCCTGCTGCTATTAAAGACTCTTTCCTTTCCCCTCTGGGAAGCAGTCTGTGGGGGAGGGGCACAGGCCGTGGCAGCTTGGGGAACTCACGGTTCTGGGGAGGCTTGCAGCCAGTCCAGCTGGTCCAGGCTGAGGTACGCTGTGTGTCCGGTCACTGACGTGACTCCAGGAGCTGTTCTGTACTGTTTCTGGTTATTTATTAGTTGTTCTGGAGGATGAACTAAAATGCACACATTGTTAAGCCACCATCTTGGCCACACCTTCTTCCCAGAACATTTTGAGTCTACTTCCTCCTCAGCTTACTTTCTTGTAGGAAAGCTTCCCTGACCTCTTCTTTTCACTCCTCAGATGGGTTATTTGTTCTCTTTGTGAAGTAATTTCTCAAGGGATGAGTTTACCCCATGCAAAGAAGCAGATGTAGGGGAGGGTTTCCTACATTCACACAATGGCATGTCCATGCCTTAATCAGTCCCACCTGGATCCAGCTACGCTTAAATTTAAGGTAATAATACAGTTCTACCTGCCAATACTTGCTCACTGTGAGGGTCCATCAGTGTAAAAATGGATGTGAAAATACTTTGTAAACTCAAGGCATTAATGATTTGTGACGTGTGGCATGAAACAAAATAGCTTCCTAAGGGTCTTGACTCTGTTCTTCCTGCAGAGTGGAATTCATTTATGAAAATTTCAAAGAGACCTCATCTTATTGTTTAAAGGTATTTTCTGAATACATGCTCTAAATGAGGAAAACCACGAATAGAAACGTGGTGAGACTCTAGTGAACATATTTTTTAGAGCAAAGGTCACCAAATACCGGACAGTGGATCAAGATTAGCCTGTAGTGGAGTTTTTACCTTTTCACAGTAAAGCTGTCAGTGTAACATTGCCAAGGTTCCTATTTTGGGAAACTTTCCTTTTTCTTTTAAACTCGTATTAGGTAGGTGCTTTTTTTTAATGATTTGTACTGCCCAAAATAAGTTAGTTGCCTTATTTTGATCATTCAATTATTATTGTTTTTAAGAAAAGATCTGCAATATACAAATATATGATCCATTGTTTTTTGGATACTTTTCATTTTGGAGATTTTTTTTAACCTGTTAAATTTTGTGTAAGATCTGAAGCATCCCCAAGGGAAATAAATCAATGTGAAAGTGTTGATCTAGTTGTTTTGGAGCTCTTTGTGAGACTAGGAATAGAGTAGGAAACTATGATTTATTGAGCTCCAACTGAAATGGAGCTTAATACCATACCCTCCCAAGGAGATGCTTCCATACCCTCAATAGTATCCCATAAAAGCTGTGAGCCACCACTAGTGACCAAATATTCACTAGCCCTTGAGAAGACTGTGCCATCTTTGAATGGTTATAACTCTTCCATAAATTGAGCCCAAATTCATCTTCATCTTACTTTCATGTATTGATCCAAAGTGCCCCGATGGAAGAAGCAGCTAATTTGCTTCTTTTTTACCCCCTAGTGTAATCAACCCAGATTCCCAGGAAATACATTTGGAGGAATCTGAGCTGAGTACCTCCTCCATTTGGTTGTTCTTTCCATCACAGTCAGTTATTAGGCCTTATGTATCCATTTCCTACCATAGGGTCCTAGTGGCCCAGTACAGATTCAGTGCAATGATTCATTAGCTTCCACATTTTAAACCCTTGGTTGCAAACCCCATATACTTTGCCTGGTGCCTTTATTTCTGTTTTGCATACCTTGACTGATTTCTGCCTCTCTGCCTGTCTACTTCTGTGTGAGGCTTATGGTACATTACCTGTTTCCTTAATTGAGGCGTGGCCCTTGGATGCTGACTTTGTTCAGGTCCTCTAGGTTCTCTGAGGTGAAGATTTGTGACTGAGTGATTTGTAAAGGAAGGACTTCTAGGAGAATCTGCATAGAAGTGGGTAAGCAGGAAGGAAAGGGAAGAACCCAAACTAAGGTACAGCTTCAGGTGAATTCCTGACCTGAGTCTGATGTTGCAGGGAGCTCCAGAGTGGAAATTACACCACAGCTTGCCCCACTTCGCAGTAAGGAGCTTTCATATCCTGTCCAATCAGTTACCGCTCAGGCGATGGTCCACGTTGTAAACTTTGGGCCCTCCGTTTGTCCAGGTGACTCCAGCAGCAAAAGGACAGCCTTCTAAATACATGGTGTGTGCCCTCCAGAGAGAAGCATGCATGCTTGGGGGTGAGGGTGAGGGGAACCGGGCAGCACCCTGGCAGCCTCTTCTACAACTCTCTGATGTGGACTGTACCCAGTTTTCTACTTGACTGTCTTGCCCAGTCCCATTCTACCCATTACTGAACTTGAAAGTCCAATCTGAGGATGGAGCTCTGGTCCCTACTTGTCTAGCAGAGTGGTGTGTGACAGTGTTCTGAGCCTGTTCTAGCTTGCCTATAGCTTTCCCTACCTGAGATGGACTTTAAGTGCATGTGTTAGATTCCTGTGGCTGCTGTAACAAAGTACGACAAATTGGGTGGTGTATTAGGTTTCTCTAGAGAAACAGAACCAACAAGAGAGATCTGTAAAAGTGAGATTTATAAAGGTGTCTCATGCAACCATGGGGATGCAAGAGTCTAAAATCTCTAGGGTAGGCTGCAAGGCTGGCAACTCTAATGAAAAGTCTAGATGAACTCCACAGGAGAGGTTTGCTGGCTGAAGAAACAGTGAAAATTCTTGCTTCTCCTTTAAAAGTCTTCAACTGAATGGATTCTCTTGTTTGTGGAAGATACACCCTTAGTTGGTGTGTTAGTTAGATTCAGTTGTCAACTTGGCCAGGTGAGCATACCTAGTCTTGTTGCTGCGGACATAAGCCAACGGTACGTGAACCTCATCTGTTGCCAATTACATCTGCAGTCAGCTAGGAGGCGTGTCTGCTGCAATGAGTGACGTTTGACTTAATTGGCTGGTGCTTAAATGAGAGAATGCAACGTAGCACAGCC
>PVIY010031648.1:0-29747 GCA_004026745.1 Myrmecophaga tridactyla | reverse complement strand
CAGAACTCTGTTTATTTAAGTGCTACTTTCTTTTTTAAGGGACTTACAAGTGTCAACTCTTCTGTGAGGTCTTAGGTCATTCTTTGTCTATCTGCTTTTTAAAGTCTTCCATCATTTTTATTCCTTTATTATTACTGTCTTCACTATGCTGAGGTACAAATATATTCTAACTAGAATATTAGATTTTCTCTTTTTATGACTGACATTAACTAAGCCACTGTAAACTCAATTTCTTCTACATACTGATTTAATATATAGCCAAGTAACCAAAAGCCAGAAGTTTTTGAAATCCAGGTAATCAAAGTTTCAAAAAAATCCATTTGTATTTCTTACTAAACTTAACTGATTGCTTAAATAGAAGACGTTTGAAGCACTGGCATATTCTTATTTTATTCCATTCTATAAATGTCATCATTTACCAGATACATTGTTGAGTTCATATAACTTAACCTATCCAGTTAGACTATTTTAAGAAGAATTTTGAGAATGTATTTTTAATACTAGCTTATTTTATCAGTAAGCTTATATAGATTTAGAGAACACACCCAAGCAGAATAAATTCACATTTATTCAATTCAGAATTTACCATAAAATTCCTTTTATCAGAGATTGAAAAAAAATCCTTTTGTTTTCATAGTATCTTAAAATTATAATTAAAAAAATTCATTGACTGTCAAGTTCTGGAAAATATACTGCAATTGTTTAATTTGTCCCAAGCCTAAATCCAGGAAAACTTTTCCATATCTGTCAAAGATCTTTCATTTTACTTACTGAAATTTGGTAATTAGACTTTATTCAGTTACTCATATCCCAAAGCTATTTATATCTTAATAATTTTCTGGTTACTACATTGCAAAGGTATTATTGGAAAAGCATAATATTAACAAACATAGTCTATTCTGTAGCATTTTTATGTTTACTATTTCTAATCTCCAGCCTAGTAAAAAAAAATTGTAAACCCCACACTTCCTATCTTTCTATACCTAGATTTCCTCCCATAACTGCCTTGGGGCAGTGGTTAGGCCTTGGGGCCGAATGAAGCATTTCTTGTTGACAGTTTTAGGTGAGGGCCATAGAATTTTGAGAGTTCCTATGCCCTTCTTTAGCTATTTCCAATTAGATTTATTTTACTAAAAACTGTGACCAGGACTATTGGAAAACGACCTTGCTTTTTTCCAGGGGCAGTCCTTTAGCAGTTTTCTATTGCCTTAGGGAAATTCCAGGGATGGTTTCCTTCTAATGTCCAGATTTGCTTACAGTAATTACAAAATTAAGGTTTTGAATCTTGCAGTTCAGAGAGTTTTTTCTGTCATTTTATTCTTATACTTCAGAAGTATCAATTTATATAAAATTTATATAAAATCACCTGTTTATTTCTCAAGCAATTCTGGTAGAGCTTTTTTTAAGAATTTTTGTTATTTTATTACCACCACCTGGAGATATGAGAATATACATTGAACAGGCAGACAGACACAAATAAAAAGTTAGTTACACAAGAAACAAGCACAGAAATACTTCTGAGAGGAACAACTCAAGGATTGAATATATTATCTCAACCCATTTCTACCTTTTTGAAAACAATTTTAAATAATATCTATAATTTAACTGTAATGGTAGTGTTTTCATTTTAAATCATTTTGAGGCCAGATTATATTACAGAAATAAACCTCTTTATTTTAGATAAATAACTAAAATCTTTCCAATTTTCAATACAGCCCAAAGTTTCCCGTATTAATGAATTTCCATAATCAGTAACCAATTAGGAACATTTGACCAATACAAATACAGGATGATACCAACTAATAATCAAACAGACACTTAACACTTTTTATATTTTAAGTAACACACAAATTAACAACTAGACTGAACATGCCAACCAATAATTAAATAGGCATTTACCACTTAACACACCAATTAACAATTAAAGAAACATTAAACTCTTATTATACCCAGGTAACACACCAGCTAACACTTAAACAGACCTACTTAATTTCATTAAATGCTAAATAATTTTTGGATTACTCATTTTCTAGGCATATACTCAACAGACAAATTTAGGTCTGGGCCTCAAACCCTATGCAGCATGGTACCCAGAAAACAGAAAAGGGGATCATTCTGGAAGCGTGACCCAGGCCTAGTTCAAGGAGACTTGAACTGCCGTATTTACTCCCCAGTGCACTTTTACCTTGTTGACCCACTCACCCAGTCAGGTGTCCGGACATGAAACTGAAAACAGTTTCTCTCTTTGAAGCTTTTTAAGGTGCCAGAAGTCTCTGGAATGCCAGCAGTTGCCAAGCCAGTAGTCTAAATTCAGTCCAATGGCTACAAGAGGCTCGGTCACCCGACTTTTCTTCTCTGCTGGGACTTCAAAGCTTCTGGAGGTTGCCAAATTGTTACCAAAGGCCATGATTCTTTAGCTTGACGTGCCCATAACTAATTCCTGAGACACTGGGGTTTCAAAGAGAGTTTATTACTAGGCACATAGTAGGAGGGCAGATGGCCTGTCGGCCCAAAGTCTGTGTCCAAGAATGTTTCTGAGAGCTTAGTTTAAAAAATTAATTTAGCTGAAACCTTTTTGCCTAGAATTTTAGACAAGCCAGCTTAAGTGTTATTGGCTTATATCTGATTGAATAAAAATTATGCCAAGAAAATTAGGTTTGTGAACACTTAGTTTCCATAAATTTGATTGTTGAAGCATTATGTACAGTGTCAAATCATTGAAAATACTGGATTTAACGTAGTGAAGAATTCTTGAACTGTCTTAAGTTTCTGCTCATTCGTATCTCTTCTCTGAAACTTCTGCTCAACTATCTCTTTTCTCAGTTTTCCTATAGTATCATATTTTTTCTTTTCTGCTTTATGTTCTTTTAATATTGTAAGCTCCTTGAGAATAGAATCTATATCTTTTTATTATTATTATCATTTTAAATCTTTTTATTTCCTAGCATTTACCAGAGGACTTGGGTCTGTTTTTTTTGTTTTTTTTTTTTTTAACATGGGCAGGCACCAGAAATCGAACCCGGGACCTCGGGCATGGCAGGCAAGCATTCTTGCCTGCTGAGCCACCGTGGCCCGCCCGGGTCTAGTTTTCTTGAACAAAATATTTATTTACTCAGGAGACACACTCCCTTGATTTTCTTCCTACCTCTCTGGTTACTTTTTCTCATTTTCCTTTCTTTGTTTCTATCCTTCTCCTTAACCTCTTAAAAATGGAGTGCTCTAGAATTCAGTATTTTATTGTCCTTTCTGTTCTCTGAATTCACTATTCTCCCCCTGTTTTACATCACTGCAACCACATTGCCCACCTTGAATGTGTCAAGCACACTCCTTCTTCATGGACTATTCCTTCCTCAGACAACCACATAGCTAACTACTTCACTATTATGTCATTCATAAATGCTGTAATCTTAACTTTTCAATGAGACTTTAACCTGAAGTTCCCATTTAATAGTGCAAATTATGCCAGACCTCCACTTCTATAATCTTGATGACTCTTAAACTATTTTTTTTCCCTAAAACTACCACCTTCCATCATTTTATGTTATTTAATTATTTATCATGGTTTGTAGTTTCTCTCATTTTCCCCTGGCATGTGAGCTCCAAAGGCAAGCATCTTTCTTTCATTTATTGATGTATTCCTAGTACCTAGAACAGAGCCTGGCTCATGGTATATGCTCAGTAAAATTTATTGAATGAATCACTAACCTATGAGTATCAGGGAAGTCCAGATCAGCATTAGACTAATCATTTGCTGGGCATTAGTATCTATAGTGGTTGAAATCAGATATAAATTGTCACAAATATATAAATTGCTAAATTCCAAGTTTAGCTTTGCCTCTGAACTCTTTTCCTCAGGAAATATTGCATAGCCCACAAAAGCAATGCAGCTTTATAAACTAAACCTAGTTTCAAAGGTAGAATTTCTTATAGTTTCCATAGTAAATCATGTATCCAGCAACAGTACTTTCTATTCTGAGTATTAAAACTTGGTACCACCTAGGTACATTGCTGTGAATGTAACTGGATGGTAAGTAGACTATTTAGCATGTAGAGCCTTATATAGGAAATTATAATCGCCAAGCCACAACCTAATGAGAGGGAGCCATGAGGAGAAAGAATCCTTGTGTAGTAGTAGAGACATTGAATCATGTTTTAGGAATAAAATGCTAGTTCCTGGACATAAATTTCAAACTTGGAAAATGGATTTTACTAGTAAGATCCCAGGTAGTTGAGGGAGATTTATGTGAATCAGTATAAAACATGGTATGTTTAAATGATTTTGTTTTTATGTCATAAATTTGCTAACTACCACAAAGTGGTTGATAAGACCAAATTTAATGATTGAGATGTATTTGTTATCTATATGTAGATATATAAATAGATCTTAGCTGTTGATAATATTTTCAGAGTACTGCTTGTACATTGAGATTCACATGTTTCTAAATTCTAAAATAATGATGTCTATCCAAACGGAGTATGATTTTATATTGAAGGCAAAATTTTAAAATATTCAAAAGGACAGTTTGATTACTAGGAAAAGTTCTTACAAAGAACTGCTTTACAACTAAGGATCAATGTTCTCACATAACCTCATTAAAAATTATATTGTTAAGGGAATAAAAGACCTGTTACCACAGTGCCACAAAATGGACATAATACCATATATGGACTTTTCCTATTACTTACATGTTTTTAAAAATTTGCTTAGATTTTTCCCCTCTTTCATATGAGCTATTAAATGAAGTAATCGAAGGCATTGTTTTGTGTGGCAGGGGAATATTCAAAACTTGATTTGGCTCTGCCATTTTGTACCTATGGATTGTGAGTAGTTTTAGCTAACCTCCCTGAACCTCAATTCTTCATTCTTCCTCTATAAGTGGGAGTTACAACCTCTCACTGCCCTTACTTTACAAAATCATGAGCACCATTTTTCAAAGTAAGGTAATTTAGTACAAGTGTATTAAAATAATTATTTTAGGTAATTATTGTTTATTAAATAAGTAGATTAAGAGAGTTAATATCGAACATCGAGAAGCTTTCTGATTTACACTTAATTGAATTTGGGATCTTTAAAAACGTATAGGGATATGTTTGTCCCAGGAGGAAAATGTTTTCAACTACTATTTTTCCTTTTTATTGAGTAGCTACTTGTCTTACTGCTTCGCCTTCCCTAACAATACACCCTGTCACCTAAAACCTGCCCCCCCCAACCCCCGACAGAACAGTTCAGGTTCCTTTGGGGAAATGTTTTCATGTTTGTTTCTTCCATAGTACTTATCTCAGGTAACATTTTTGCTTTTCCACTTTCATTGAGTTTATACTCTAAAAAGAGTGATAGAAATGTATACATTTTGTATGTGTATGTGTACCCAACATCTCCTGACAAAAATGCTCTTTCCTCAAGTGTGCCACCTTCACATAGCTAATTAATGCCCAAGTCCCTGGACTCCACCATATTGTAGGACCCTTAATAAACTTTATGCCAGTATCTCAGGTTAGAAGAGTTAGAGAAAACACAAATGTAACTATCCAAGCAGGAAACTGAATCTGGTATTGTTGAGTGTTTTATTATACCTTCATATTTTTATATATTATACTTATGACATATGTAGATATATAAACTTTAATTCTAAAAATTTCTTAAGCTTTTACATCTTTTCCTAATATTCCTAGATATCATTTTGGCTCATTACATTGGTTCTTTTGTTAAGCTTAGTCTTATTGAACTTGCAGGTTTACCTTTGATGGAGATAAAAGCACAAAGTTATATAAGAGAACTCACCTATTTAAGTATCAGTAATTGAAATTTTATTATGTGATTATTTGTCAAAAGTTTGGAGGTAAAATATTACCTAATCTGAAGTAATTAAGCATCTTGTATGAGAATTAAATAGTTTGTTCTCAATTCTAGGTTCTGCACTTTTAAAAGAAAAAAGAAGGCATCGATTACATAAGTTCTTATGTCTTAGAGTTGGAAAACCAATGAGGAAAACGTTTGTATCACAAGCAAGTGCAACGATGCAACAGTATGCTCAGAGAGATAAGAAACATGAATATTGGTTTGCTGTGCCACAAGAAAGGTAAAAAAGAAAACAGCAAATAAGACTTTAAAATTATTGAGAATTCTTGAATTAGAATTATTTTGTATATCACTTGATGCCAGTGGCAGGGTACTTTTTAAATACATAGTTTATGGGTAAAACCTCACATTAAATCAGTTTGAAATAATTTAGGTTCTATTTATATTATTTAATTTACCTAATTTTAAATTTTATTCTCTTTTTGGTTGGCAAAAAGAGTGAACATGTACCCAGTTTTAGTAGTAAAAAGACTCACTTAAAAGGTCTTAGAGCAAAAAGGTTCACAATAATATTAACTAGTATGGCTCATCCCTAAATGCAAGTAAAAGGATGTTTAATTCCAATTTTGAAAATTTGTCAAATACTTATTGAATGCCTGCTATATACATGGCACTAATTTAGGTCCTAAAAGGCTACGATCTTCAAACTATTTTTTTGTACCCTTACACAATAAAATTTCTCTTAAGTTTAAATATTTGCAAAGATGTTCATTGTCACTGTATTGTAAAGATTGACACTTTAATTTAAAACTGTCACCTTGCTCTTTAAAAATATATCCAGTAGAATGTAAACATCATAATAATTTGCCTTCTACGTTATCCATGTAAAAACTACTTGGATCCTGTCTTTTTAAACAGAATTTGCATCATTATTTTTTCTCTTTGATTTTATATTTCTATTAAAATTCAAGGAATTTTATTTAAAAGAACTGTATTTTTTCTCATAATATTTCTCTGCAAAAAATTACAAATACACACATAGAGCAGTTACATCTATATTTCAGTTTTCTCTGACTGTTGTCAAAATAGTAAAGGGTTTAAGATTTTCCCATACTCGCAAGCCAGTAAGTTTGCCTGCCATGGTTTGATGGATATTCTCAGAAAACAGGAGAGTTACAGCAATAATAGTAGCCAGAGTGTCAGCATTGGTGTGGATACTTTGAGCCTCAGTTCCATAGGATGATGCTAAGAAGGCCAGAGGTTGTATACAGAAGAGTAATCCTAAGTTTAGGGAACCTGGATCAGTTCTATAATGGGCAGTAAGCATGCTTGCCCTTTACTTCAGAGTCTGATACTATCTCTACCTTCCAGGTATATTAGTCAGGGTTCTGTAGGGAAAACAGAACCAACAAGAGAAACCCATAAATAGAAGATTTATAAAAGTGTCTAATGCAACCGTGGAATGCAAGACTCCCAAATCCATAGGGCAGGCTGTGAGCTGGCAATTCTGATAAAGAGTCTTGACGAACTCCACAGGAAAGGCTCGCTAGCTACAGAAGCCGTGAAAATTCTCCCTTCTCCCTTAAAAGTATTCAAGCAATTGAATCAAACCCAACTGATTGTGTTATCTCTTTGGGGAGAGACACTACCTTAGTTAATCCGAGATGGAATCAGTCACAGCTGCAATCAGTTAACTTATGATTTAATAAACCAGCCATGTAATATCCTTGCATGATGGTCATGTCAGTGCTTACCTAACCAGACATGTTGCACAATTACCTGGCCAGGTTGAAACCAGAACCTAACCATCACAGGAGGCTTTTTCCTATGTTAATTTACTTGAGAAGATAATGGTGAGCAAAGATACTGGGTACCTCTACTCACAAGACATGCAAGAAATGCATGAAAAATTCTTCCTCAACTATACTGTTCCAAATGTTAACTACATCCAGAAAAAAGTTTTCTTATAGTTATTAATACACAATTGATTAAAGCAGCATAAATTATAAATTGCCTTAATTATTACATGTGAAAAGTAAAATTTCATAGGAAAGACATACTTAGTAGATAGATGGGGCTCTGCCCCAAGTTGTTGATTTATCTATTGACAAATAATATTTAGTGAAGAGATGAGATGTGTTTCAGTATCAGTTCTTCCCCTTCCATTTTTCTTTTTCTTATAATTACTGAGAAGCCTTGCCTACATAAAATAAGTATATGAGACTGACGAGTTTAATTATAATAATGTCCCTCAATTCTTTAAATGTTTCTATTTATATTCCAAAAATTAGTCATCTTTCATCGAAAATTATTTTTAGTTATCAACTGTGAGCCATTATAAACCCTCCTTCACTTTTTAAAAATATTTTCATTGAGATATCTTCATGTACCATACAGTCCATTCAAAGTATACAATAAATGGCTCACAGTATCATCGCAGTTATGTGTTCATCACCATGATCATTTTTAGAACATTTGTATCACTCCAGATAAAGAAATAAAAAGAAAAATCCCATATATCCCATACCTCCACCCCTCCCTCATTGACCACCGGCCTCGCAGTCATCCAATTTTTTTTAGCCTTTATTCTAGTTTGCTAGCTGCCAGGGTGCAATATACCAGAAATGGAATGGTTTTTAAAAGGGGGAATTTAATAGATTGCTAGTTTACAGTTTTTAGGCCATGGAAATGTCCCAATTAAGGCAAGTCTATAGAAGTGTCCAATCTAAGGCACCCAGGGAAGATACCTTGGTTCAAGAAGGCCGATGATGTTCAGCGTTTCTCTCTCAGCTGGAAGGGCACCTGACAAACATGGTAGCATCTGCTAGCTTTCTCTCCAGGCCTCTTGTTTCATGACACTCCCCAGGAGGTGTTTTCCTTCTTCATCTCCAAAGGTCACTGGCTGATGGACTCTCTGCTTCATGGTTCTGTGGCATTCTGAAGCTTTCTAAAGGCTGTCATCATTCTCTGCTCTCTCAGATTCTCCTCTTTTATAGGATTCCAGTAAACCAATCAAGACCCACATAGAATGGGTAGAGACATGTCTCCATCTAATCAAGTTTAATACCTATAATTGATCGAGTCACATTTCCATGGAGATAACCTAATCAAGTTTTCCAGCCTATAGTGCTGAATAGGGATTAGAAGAAACGGTTGCTCCCACAAGATTGATAAGGATTAAAACATGGCTTTTCTAAGGTACTAAACCTTTTCAAACCGGCACACCCCTCATCTCACCCACCCCCCAGTATTCATCTATTTTTTTTGCTTATTTTTTTACTCATCTGTCCATATCCTGGATAAAGGGAGCATCAGCCACAAGGTTTTCACAATTGCACGGTCACAGTGCAAAAATTGAATAGTTATACAATCGTCTTCAAGAATCAAAGCTACTGGAATTCAATTCAACAGTTTCAGATATTTTTTCCAGCTATTCCAATACACCAAAACTAAAAAGAGGTATCTATATAAACTCCTTCAATTTTGTGGAAGTCAGTGAATTAGAATCACCTGATATCCACAGGGTGTTTAAAATCATTCGTTTTCTCAGCACCAACCTTGAGCAACCTGCAAGTTTTTATGTTAAGGCTTGCACTTCTGTAAAGTTCTGGATGGGTGAGGATATGCCCTCCTTTTATAAGGGGCTTTAAGTAAAACAGAGAAGATTTTAAAAGATGTCTTTTTTTTTTTGTATGCTGTATGGTGGGCTCACATTTCATTCTTTTTCCATGTGAGTACCCATTTGTTGAATTTTTATTTGTTTGCTTGTTTTGGGGGGAAGTGCATGGGCTGGAAATCAAATCCCAGTCTCTTGCATGGCAGGTGAGAATTCTACCACTGAACTACCCTCACACCCCCTCTAAAAGGTATCTTGACCACACTCCTCAAGAGATTAACATGAGTGAAGAAGATCAAATGAAAGTTGAAGCTATAGAAATTAATTCCCTTAGAACTATTTTAAGTGTTCGTGTACCCCATAGAAAATCTTTGTGTCACTCTGAAGAGTATAGCTTTAGGAGATAAAATAATTAAGTTCTTCTCACCTAAAAACTATATGGTACAATGTGTTTATTCAATAAAATGTGATTCAAGTAATTAAAAAATATCGTTGATTTGCAGGATTTATGAATACCTGAAAGGGACAGAGCTACCTATAGTATAGGTAATCTTTCCTTGACCAGAATTTAGATTCACCAGTGATATGGAGATGACTACAATGAAAAATGTAAACTGCATTACATCTTCAAAACTAACATAAGGATTTAGTTTTTTTTTCCTTTACTGTTGGCTTTAATTTTTATGTGGAATTTTCCATTCTAATATTGTTCTTACACCTTGACTAATACTCATTAAAATTAGTTTTATTAATACTCAACGTTTTTGAAGACATGTAACTTATGAAAATTGCTGTTTTAATAGTTGACATATATCATTAAAAATAAAACTTAACACCCTTTTATTATGTTAGCTGCCACATAATGAATGGTATTAAAAAAATTCGTTAGATTGGAGATACAATTTCCAGAAACAGTGTTAGTTATTATTGGTGTATGTTAGCTGAGAAATTTTTAAGCTATTTTCAATTATTCATGTTAATTTAAGCCAGCAAAATAGAAATATTTGAAATGTGTGCTTGACCCTCAAGTATATTTATTAGTATTTTAGTTCTCTTTTGCAACCACAGGTTTTACTATAGCAAACAAAAGATTGAAACAGGAGCAAGAGTTTTTAAAAGATTAGATCATCTATCCCTGTACCAAATATTCCCTGTGTATTCCTAGTATTGTTGATTTAGAAGTTGAGCACATTAAATTTACATTAACTTGGAATAATTCTATACAATGTCCAGATCTCAAAATATGCAATTAGTTAATGAATGAGATTAAGTTGTAGTTCAATGTCCCTTCCATCACTAGATTCTCCAAAGAGGAAAAAACATGACTGCAGACGGCACCTGAGTTAGTCAAAACATACCAAGGAGAATATTAATATAGTTTTCTCAGAACAACTTGTCAGAGCATAACCAAATTAATTTAAAAACTTCCAGATAATAGGCCTTTTTCTCTTTATAAAATGCAATAGTATATTTTGCATGTATTTTGAGCCTTCAAGTTTTATCAAGATATTATAATTTTGTGATTCTAGCTTACAATACGGAATACTAGGTCTATTATTAATAGTCACTTGCCCTAACAGGACAGACCACTTGTATGCCTTCTTCATTCAGTGGAGTCCAGAAATCTATGCAGAAGACACTGGAGAATACACTAGAGAACCTGGATTTATAGTAGTAAAAAAGATTGAAGAGTCCGAAGCAAGTGAAGGTTCTACTAATGAAGCAGCTGCCAAAGAATGGGAGGTAAGGGGGAAGATATCAAGATTGATTCATCTTTTTATTTTGTCTGAATTTCTAGTTTTATAGTAATATAGACAAATGTGAGCATTACACAAAAGAATTTTTTTATTTTAAAGTTCAGGTTTATTGCCCAGGTATATTTATATTTGTTAAGTGTATTTGAATAGTATTTGGTATAAACTTTGGTTTAATACTCTTTGTCAGTCTGCTTTATCTTTAAAATATTGCAAATGCAGCTTATCAGCAGTGACTTTTATTGTGTGTGTTTTAGACTAGTTTAGGAAAGTAACATTACAGCAAAGAAAGAAATGATATTACTCACTAATATACTGGATTTCCATAAAATATATTATTTCTGTTCTGATTCATTTTAATTTTATCTCCTGCATGGAAGAGGTACAGCAGTCATTTAACACATCCATGAAATTAATGTTGCTTCAAGACTCAAGCATTATCTTGATGTGATTTTAGCAATAATAATGTTAGGGAAATAAGCTAGTGCCAGTTTTGCAAGTAAGTAAAAATTGCATGTGCCCATACTTACTGAACTTGTCTAAATGGCCAAATTAACACTAGTCAACTTTTTCTGACACCTCTTAGATATATCTTTTAAGATTACATATCAAGTTGTACATGCTTTGTCTGTCTTTTGCGATTGGTAGAATGAAAGTATCTGTTTCCTTTTGTTGTTGCCTAGATTAATCTCTTCTTGATACGTTAGAAAATATAGAGCATATGCTAAAATGTGATAATGAATTCTTGCAATCAATTTGTTATCTTCATTTGGTCTTAATATATGTGATTGTTTATGTGACTTTAATTCAATGCTCATGTACTCAACATGTATAATGTTTGAATATATACGTTACATCTTTTGTTTAAAATGCAAACCTATTGAGCGCATCTTAGAATTCTGTGTCGTATATACAAACATTGGTTTTTACTACAGCTCCAGTTTGATGAAGGAAAAGAAAGGAGAGAACTAATATTTATTGAGTACCTATTAAATTTGGGGGTTATTTAATACTTCAGCCAGCATTATTAATCTTCATACCAGGTTTATTCATAATAGCCCCAAACTGAAAACAACCTGAATGCCCATCAGCAGGAGAATGGATGAATAAATTTGGGTGTTTTCATAAAATGGACTACAATAGTAATTAAAAAAAAAAAGATATATACTGGTACAGGTAACAACTGGAGGATATCACATATAATACTTTGATTAAAAGAAGCCAGACAAAAAGAGCATATATGTAATTCCATTTACATGAAGTTCAAAAAGGCAAAACTAATCAGAGATCTCTCAAGACTGGTGTTTACTGGGGATTTGAGAAGGTGACTAATGAGCCTTTTAGAATTTTGGAGATGAGCTATATCTTCATTTGAGTGGTAGTACATGGATGATTACATATATTTTTAAAAACCCTGAGCTGTGTATTTTACACCAGAAATTGAATAATTAATTAAAGATTAATAGTCCAAGTAATCAAAGATGTGTGACTGAACTAAAGCAGCAACAGTTGAGGGAGGAGTGGAGGGGGATGAGGTAAAGTCAAAAAGGTATTAATTAAACTGACAGGGTTTGATGAAAACTATGTTATGAAATTTCTAACTTGGATGGCCTGGTGAAAGGAAGTTTTAATCAAGAAAGGCAATCAGAAGTTTTTTCCCCATTTAGGGTTGGAGCACTTAGTTTTGGAAATAATAGACTATTGAGTATTTTGATTCAAAGGATCTGCCTGGGTTCCTGCGGAAGGTTCTGCAGGTGTCTTCTGACAAAAATTGGTTCAAATAAGAAAATAGAAGCGAAAAACTTTAATTTTTAATTGTTTTTGCTGTGTTGAGAAACAGTACTGTACTGTTCATGTATGGCTGAGTACTTGAAATATAATTAATGCAACAACTGAAAGACTGAATTTAAAATTTTAAGTTTGATTTAAATTTAAAAACTGATACTTGATTCAGTTATTGGAAAGCTTTTAATATGTTTAGAACAATTTGGATATATGAATCAATTTTTACACTGCAAATTTTTAGGCAGAATTGAGAGGAAAAAATGTACAATATTTATGATTGATTTTTTATATTGATTTCATGTTGAAATGTTCTTTTGGACATATTGGGTAAAATATATCATTAAAATTAATCTCACCTGCTTTTCTTTACTTTTAATGTGGCAACTGTAAAATTTATTATTCCGTCTACTTATCACATTATATTTCTTGTACAGAGCTGGTATAGTCCTGATGTATACTCAGTGCTTAAAAACCTTAAGTAAATGAATACATTCCTCAAGAAAGAGTGCAATCTTAGCATTTTAATGTTTAATTTTTTTTTAAAGAAAGAATTTGGCTAGAATTTGTATAAAACAAGAGTTCTTCAAAATGTGAAGTGATATTTAAAATTTTTTTTTCCTATATAGGAATAGAGGAGGATAGGTGACCTAGAATTTAGCATCAGTTTACTGTGGCTGACAAAATTGGGCATCAATTGAATTAAAACTCACTGCTCTGCTCACTATACTGTGCTGCAGTGTTAATTAGGAGATCTTTATTATCCTTGAGTGTTATTCAGGTAAAAGTATTTTCCTTAGACAGAAGCTTATGCATTGACTGGAGAAACTTGGATATGATAAACTTATCTCACCCTTTTTCTCTATGTACACTTCTTGTGGGCAGGGATTTATCAGTATCATACACTGCTATATTCTCAGAACTAAGAATGATACCTAATATATAATTTATTCAGTAATTATTTATTGGAGTAGTGAATGAACTTGGTCACAGGTTAAAATAGGAGATAAGCTTCTATTCATGTTTCAAGGTTGATCTGCTTCCTTAAAGAATTTCATATGCCAGTTGTAGTAAATATTTTATCAAGCCATGTGTGCCGGTTTGAAAGGATTTATGTATAAAAGCCATGTTTTTATCCTGATCCAATTTTGTGTGAGCAACCATTTCTTTTATTCCCTATTCAATATATAGGTTGGACTCTTTTGATTAAATTGTTTCCACAGAGAAGTGACTTACCCAATTGCGGGTATTAACCTTGGATTAGAGGGAGATATGACTCCACCCATTCCACAAGGGTCTTGATTAGTTTACTGGAATCCTTTAAAAGAAGAAGCATTTTGGTAAAACCTTTAGAATGACGAGAGTGAGGAGAGCTACAAGAGCCCACACAGCCAGAGATCTTAGGAGATGAAGCAGGAAAATGCCCCTGGGAGAGCTTCGTGAAACTAAAAACCTGGAGAGAAAACTAACAGACATTGTCATGTTAGCCATATGGCTTTCCAGTTGAGAGAGAAACCATGAACGTCATTGGCCTTTGTGGACCGAGGTATCTTTCCCTGGATACCTTAGATTGGACCTTTCAATAGCCTTGCTTTTACTGGGACATTTTCCTGTAAACTGACAACTTACTAAATTCCCTTTTTAAAAGCATATTACTTATTTGCCTAAACTCCTCAAAATAGTAACTATATGCTCAAGGCTTATACTTTTTTAGTACACCAGGTTCTCAGCCTTGACAGAACCTTAGAATCATGTAGGGGAGCTTTGAAAAATCTTACTGCTCAGCTCACATTTCAATGAAGTCAGAATCACTTGGTATGGGACTTAGTTATCACTATTCTTTGAAGCTCCCAACTAGTTACATGTTGCAGTCAAGGTAGAAAAATCACTATACTACACCATGTTACCACTACATGTGTTCTGTTAAATATATACGCTCCTACGACATATTATATTGATCATAATATGGCCCAGTTTTTTGGGCTATGCAAGTTATATTGTAAAAAATAGTATATAGTATTGTAAAAAATAGTATACAAGTTATATTGTAAAAAATATTTTTCAAAAGATTCCTTTTATTTAGGTATTGTATCTATATGCCGAAAACATAAATTTGGTTCATTGTGGAGAAAGGTTTCTTTAATCATTTTGTGCCTTGATTTAAAAAAAAGACAAAACAAAACAAGTTTTACTTTCTCCTCAAAAAGCAGCCGTGCTGATGCGATTAATTCAGGTATAATTCTCTTAACTGCCAAAGAACTTCTATCATGTTATGTACTCAGTGACACTGCAAGGAAAAAGAAATCAAGAAAAATATCAGGATATAAATCATTGACCTATATCTTGAATGTCATCCTCAGTATTCTTAATGTGCTTGACAAGGCTCCAAGAATCCAGTGGTATAGCTTAAAGCAGTGGCCACATAGTAAAATTTAAGCCTGAAATTTTGCATGAATTTTTCATTCAGCTTTGTAATTTATTACAACATAAAATAATTTAAGATTCCTTATCATGAAGTAACGGTGCTATAATAAGATGAGTAATGTTTATCCTGTCATCACACTCATTAGTTTATATCTGGACTATATCACCTCCAATCACAAGAATCAAGGTTGGGAGGCTCTATCTATATTACAATCCTCTGAAAGTCTTAGGTTTCATAGTTTTGTGTGTGTTGGTTGTGCCAGTCTTGTTGCATTAACCATACAGGCCTCAAAGTCTAGAGCTTTTAAGCTAAAATTGCTCATTGGCCCACATCCTTCAAATTGACTTTCACTTCTTTGGGGATAAGAGCTGGCAAGAACAATTGTTTTTTTATTTACAAAGTTAATATTATACTACTTTTAGTTCAGAATCTCACATATTCTAAACTTACAGATTAAAATGTGCAATGTTCCTGGGATAAGAAATTAAAACAACTAAGAAATTGGCTTTATAATTCAGTTTTTTTTTTTTTTTTTTTTTTTACATGGCCAGGCACCGAACCCGGGTCCTCTCACATGGCAGGCAAGCATTCTTGCTGCTGAGCCACTGTGACCCGCCCTATAATTCAGTTTTAATTGATTTATTTAGAGTTTACCCCCAGGCTTATGCTTTCTGATTTAATTAAAAATAGATGAGTTTTACTTAGATTATATGCCAGTAGGTTTTTTGATGCATTGTATTTTTTAAAGACTAATGATTGGTATTAGAAGAGAGTTATTTTTATTTACTTCCCACTTCTTACTGTTGCAAAAGTTCATTAAAAATACATTCCATTTGCTATCTTGATTTCTGAGAAGTCTTGGTTCTTTTTTTAATGTTCAACATTATCTACATTTTCTCTTACAATAAATTAAAGCTTAGTTTATTCATTTAAGTGTAAGTAAATGTAAATATTTTGGCTGCTTTTTACTTAAATCTTTGCACCATTATTAAAAAATATTGCAGAATCTGCCTTCTAGCTTAGATAACTTTTCAAAGTTATTTATACAGTCTTCCTGTTTTGACTTTAATTCTTAGTGTTCTCCATTTAAATTATGCAAATTTAAAGTATTTTACCTAATTTAAGCATTTTAGGCCAGAAAATTTGTATTATTAGATTTGGATTTTCATTACAATGTGGAGGTTGTCATGTGTATTAAGTTCTGTTTTCCTATCTAAAATTAAGTAAAGTTATTGCCAGGGTTGTGTATTAAGTTTCCTAAAGAACACTCTCCCAACAGTTTAGTATTGCTGCAATATCTAAGCACCAGTATCAGACAGCTTCAGTGCTACCAGGTAGTAAGTACTCTAGTTCATTTTATTATTATTTTAATCTTTTTGTGTGTTCTAAATACTAAATGTATTTTAAAGAAAAAGCAAATACAAAAATATTTTTTGTATTAAAGCACAAGTAATGCCAAAATTATAATTGTCAGTGTAGTAAACAAAACACATCTCTTCTCAGTCTGTCCAACAAAATCCACATAGAATTGTTTTGTATTGTTTTTCAAGGTGAAAGTTGTCTCTATGGCTAACGTCAGTACACAGGTGTTGTACATTTCTCAGGGAAACCTTTAAAAAAAGAAAGAACATACACATAGGATTTTGCATAGGTTGAAATCATAGCATAGTTTTACTAGTCATAACTCCAGAAGAAATTCAACACATTCAAGAAAGGTAGAAACCAAAACAGTTTAAAACTTAATTGGAACTTTTAAGTCCAAACAAACTATCTTAAAGAATATCTCCATATTGGAATATTTGTATAATTATAAATAAACAGTTCTAGACTATTCACATATTGCTTTTATTACCATTTGGCATGCAGGATTTCTCCCTGATATAGTTTGTTTTGACTACTGATAATGTTAAAGATATGACCTAATGTTTTGTTAATGTATAGTAGTGATGATAACACCACATTGTAAGTAATTAACACCACTGAATTATATATCTGAATGTGGTTAAAAGAGAATATTGTAGGTGATACATATGTTGCTGGAACAGAAATTGAAAAGAAAAAATAGGACTGTACAAGAACCCTAATGTAAATTAATGAACGATAGTTATTACAGTTATAATAACATCCTCTCATCAGTTGTAACAAAGGTAACATACTAAATGCAAAATGTTAAAAATGGGGACAGGTATATATGGGAGCTCTGTATTTTATGCCTGATACTTCTGTAAAGTTAACAGCTTCTCTAATTTTAAAAAAAGAAAGAAAAAGACATAACCTAACTGAGGAAAGTTTTGAACCAGTGTTTTGTTTTCTCTGTTAACAATATTCTTCCTTAATTACTAGCCAAAGTTATGAGCTATAAAAATTCCACGAACATTCAAAATTTGTAATTTAACTGTGAATTGTGAAAAGAGACAGGATGAATAAAGGCCATACTTGTTTATGATTTGAAATATTTAAAATATTTCTAAAATAATTTCTGCAAGAACACCTAATTGCTTTAAAAATGTTCACATGAAAATAAAATTTTATAGGATTCTGTAACCATAAGAAATGTTATGACCATGAGAAAAAAACAACATGATGCTCATTGAAATAATTTGTGTACTTTGAGAGGTTTAAAACTACTTATTAATTTTTTTATCGAATAACGTTTAGTTTGTTTCTTATTATACTGATGTTTGCAATTGCATGCTCTGTGTCTTTAAACTTTTGAGCCCTTTCTTGCACATTTGGGTGCAGTGCAACCAAACTTAAGCATGGGAAACCCTTTCTCCCTCCCCAGCTTTACAGTCTCCACTCAGGACTGTCTTTGCAGTGGATACTATTTAGTGATTAGCTCTCTGTCTTGTCAATCAAATCTTTGTTTCTAGCAAACTGTTTTGTCACTGTAGTAGTGCTCCTGTGCTGGGAATTTATCTTTGATAAAGGAAGAATGCTTTTCAAAACAGTTCTTACATAATTTGATGTAACTTAACTTACCCTGGAAAGGAAATGTCTCGTCTTTGGTATGGGACAAAGGGGAGAAGACACCAACCTATTAATCCTAAATACACTCTGGTAAATCTTAGTTAATTATTTACCTTCCTATATTTACTCTTTTTATGATCACAGTATGTAAAATTCTACAATTTCTAAAAGTTTAAACATAGAGAATATTTATAGAATACAAAATTGTATAATGATTGCAAAAAAAACCTTTAAATTTTCTTCTAATTCCAATTAACTTCAAAAAAAGGAAACATAGGGACTGTAATTTTCTTTTGTAAGAGTGTTTCGGTTTTCCTATTCTATTCCAACAGGATGGTACCAAATTTTTATTGCTGCCTTAATATTTTTATATAGGCTTTTCCTTGTGGGAAAGCACTCAGAATTTTTATTTTGAAAAGGAAATTCTGGTTTAATATTCCTCTTTATGCATTTTTGCATATTTTAAAAGAATATCTTATGATTTATAAATTTATATTTTACTTATAGTTTTAGAACTTCAACAATAAGAATTTATCCTTGCATAAAAAGAGTAGACTAGATCTCAAACTGGATCCATTTAAGATTAATTTTAGCAATCTGAGAAAAGGCTTTTCTTTAAATAAACCATTCAAAAAGTTTTCAAGCAGTTCCCTAATATAAAACTTTAAAAGATATTCTAGTAAAGGAAAATCTCAGTTAACTTCATAGTATTTTAAGAATTCTAATTATTTTTCAGTAAAAATGTGTGTGCATTATTTGTTACAAAACGTACTGTCAATTGTTCTTTCTGTGATGATTCAGGATTTTATCTTACCTTGAGAATATTAATTTTATTTTTACTGTTAGATGATTTAAATAGAGCCAAATATATATATATTAGAACCAGAAGTGACTTTAGATGATGCCCCCAAAGCTGCTTGCCTCTCTTAAAGTTAAGCATTTCAGAATATCAAAATGCTTTCATTTTGGACATGAGAGTATATTGCTGTGTTTCTCTTTTCCCCCTAAGTTTAATATTTGCAGGTTTTTGCTTATATGATACATCAGGGGATTTAGGCACCTGAAATAATTGAATTTTTTTTTTTTTCGACCAGAATTTAAAAGATTAGCCAGTTAACACAGGGTTGTTTTTTTTAATCCCCCAAAATGGAGCTATTCAGATATGTTATGCTTTGCAGTTTGAATAAATGTTTATCATTAACTTGCTAAGACTTTAATATAGTTTAATTTATTACATATATAGGCAAAATAAATTATAGATATTTTAAATTTTATTGGTTACTATGCTGTGCATCACACACCTTATTATACTCACTAATTCCTATTGTTTGTAAGGCTGTTTGTTATGTGATTTTGTCAGATAATTTATCTCTTAACTAAGTAAATCATATGTCTCACTAGTAAGATCTCTACCCATACATATATGTTTATAACATATATATATGTAAATGTTCATTTAACCTCCATAATAACTTTGAAAGATCAGTAGATTTATCATCCCCATTTTAAAGATGAGGAAACTGAGGCATAGAGTGGTCATTGAACTAGGCCGACATGGAGCACAGAGACTGCATGACCCTAGCACATTTTTAAACTCACCAGGATTCATTTGAAGGTTTTCTAAAATGTACAGTGTGATGTGTTTAAATATATAGACAAGCCCAGATCCCTACTTTCTGCTCTGGTTTCCTTGGTTTAGAGTGGGGCTGTAATTCAGGAGGAAAGGCTTAATTAAAAAGATGAAGCTTAAAAGCAATAGGAGCTTTGCTTTGTTTTACATATTGAAATCCATGTAAGGTTTTGCCTGAAAGGGGTCTCTTCTGCTTTAAAATTGAAATTAGAGAATGATTCTTCTAAGACAATAAGTATTTTAGAACAAATTAAATGCCACATTTTTGGATTTTTTATTTTCTAGCTTTTTAAATAGTTCATATCTTTGCTCAACTGATTAATAGAACTTATTAATAGACACAAGTGATGAACTATCTTATAGAGCTAGTAGTAAATACTGCCTACCATATATTTCAGTCAACTTTAACAATTTTTTAAATGCTATGTATTTATTATCATATTTGACCTTTACAGTAATCCTCTGACTTAACCAGGTACAGGTTTTTTCATTTTTTAATTGAGTTAATTTAAGTTTCAAAGAAATTAATAACTAATAGGTAGAATATATCCCCAATCAAAATATGTAGAAAGCCCTGTTAGCTTCAGTGAGAACCATACTGATATGTATGCTTTACTGGCCTTATCTTTTCTTCCTTTTTTTTAAAGAATATTTCGCAGTGTATTCTAACACACAATTTGAATTTTAATCTCTGTAATAATTCATTTATTTGAACCAAAATATACCTTACCTGTTAGTGTCTATCAGTAAATTGTAATTTGTTTGATAGTTATAAGCCTATTTTTGTAATAAGGATTTAGGCTTAATCAGATTACAGCCACAGATCATTGAATAGTAACATTGTTTTATTATCTCTGACAGTAGTTCACTAAATTAGTTACCTTATTAAAAAAGATTAGACCCTCAGAAATGAAAAGGCACTGTTTTTTTTTTAGTATCTCATGTATAAAAACACAGGAAAAAAGCTCCTATAAAGAATTGTTTACATCTGTGCAAGAGTTTTACATTGGATTTTAAGAAGAGCTAATTTAAATTAAAAATCTTTCTAATGGCAATAATCACAAAAATAATAGCTACTACCACTGCTATTTATTAAGTACTGTTCTACATACTTAACATGAGTTAGTTTATGTAATCATCACAATTCTGTGAAGTAGTATTATTACCCCATTTTACAGTTGAAGAAACAGAGGCATACAATAGTCATGTTATATAATTTTGTCAGGTGAACCAGTAAGGGGTCAGAGCTGAGGTTTGCTATACTCTTTTTCAAACTTCAAAATATAAATAGGGAAAGGGAATTAACTTTTATTTTGTACTACTCACATTTTGTACTATTCACCAGGATCTATTTTATAATATATATATGCCTTACATTTATCATTTATCCCTCATAAAATGCTTAGAGTGTGCATATTTCCATTTGAAAAAAAAAACAAAACAGAAAGGGAAAGTTTAAGCTCAAGTTCACAATACTACTAAAAAGCAGAATCAAAAAGGCAACAGTCTAAGTCCAGAGCCAGCATTCTTTCTCCTTTACTATGTTGCCTACCTATGTAGATATTCACAGGAAATTAATTAAAATTTATATATGCCTTATGATAAGTAAAACATCTGCTCTGTGATCACCTGGGGCCTAATTGAAAAGAAAAGATATATACATGTATATTCAGTGTAGAGTATTTATTCAGCTTAGTAGTTGAAAAGTATATTAATTACATATGCAGGTTATGAGGTATAATAATATGAATACGTGTGAACTAACCACCCAACTTAAGTATTAAATACTAAACATTACCAATGCAGTTGCATCTCTCTATGTGTTCTTTCTCTATCTCATCTCCTGTCTCCACCCAATTCATAGCCGCCTTCCTGAATTTTGTGTTTATCATTCCCATTTTTTAAAAAAGTAGTTTTATCACTTTATACCTAAAGAACATGTTTGCTCATTTTGGACTTCAAAAAGCTACTGGACTATTTATATAGACATTAGGGACTCAGTTTTTCATTCAGTATTATTTTTCTAAAATTCATCCATGCTTCTGCATGTAAACATAATTCACTTACTTTTCTGTATACTATTCTACTCTTTAAGTATACCTCCTTAATGGTCATGTAGGTTTCCAGTTTTTTATTAAAATGAATATTTGTTTCTATGAACATCCTTTTTTTTATCTCTTGATGCACATATACAATAGTTTCTCTAGAGTAAATACTTAGGAATTCAATTGCTTGGTTGCAGTGCAGTAAAAAATATTCAGCTTTATGAAACAACATAATATTGTTTTCCAAAATGAATGTTCCAATTTAAACTCCAACCAGGAACATTTGAGTCCCCCTAAGCCATCCTTTTCAATATCAAGATTTGTTATTGGACTTGTTATGCAGATTAGAGCTAGTTTGTCTTTTTTTTTTTTTTAAGCAAAGATGGGGATGAATTTAGCTTTTCTTTAATATCTACTACTTCTTTTTTGCCAAAGAATGTCTTTCCTAACTCTAGGTCAAAAAGTTTTTTTTAAGTACTTCTCATAAAGATTTTTTTTTATTAAAGACCTCTAAAAGTTCTTAATCCTTCTGTAATATATTTTTTAGTGTAGTTGAAGGTCGGATTTCCCTCTTCTTTCTTCCTCCCTTTTGGCCATTTCTCCCCACCCCCACTTTACAATATGGAAAACCAATCATTTTAGCACTTCTCATTAAGTATACCTGCTTTCCTACAGATGTGCTCTGCCATCATATCAGATTTCCTTTCTTGATTTTTCTTGGGGTTGGGGAAGTGGGAATCAACTGTTTTGTTTTGTTTTGTTTTGTTTTGTTTTTAATCTCTTTTTGTATATATTAGTTTAAACTTGTGTTTCTGTTCTTTTAATGGAATCCCTGAAATTTTATCCTGCGTATTTACCTTTGTGAAATCCAAAGTTAATGAGTGTCTTAATATTTCCTCCTGAACAAGAAAAAAGAAAAAAATGACCCTAGAAGACTTTAGTGAACATTGGTCCTCTTCCTAGTTACATGCTATTGTATTCTTTCTATCCTCTTATAACCTAACAAATTAAACTTTTTTATTTTATTCAGTCTATTGTTATTTTATGTGTTAACCCTTTTGCTCAAATTTATGTATACGTTTGCCATTTTATTTTTTGATTCCTTCCTATATCTCAGACCCTCTTCCTTAAGTATATACTTAGAAATTTCTTTTGTGAAGACTTGTTGATGGTTAATGCACTGTTTCTGTTGATGTGAAGGTATCTTTATTTCCCTCTCCTTGTAATACAGTTTTGTGTTTGAATAAACAAATCTAGATTAATCATTATTTTCTGTCATAGTGAATAGTGTATTTGGTAATCTTTCCTGGTAGGTTCGTATTTGCTTAAGTGCAGATCTTGAGGGGCTGAATTAAGGATACTTTATTTCTGATAGGATTTGCATTTGCTATTGAGAAGTCTACTGTCAGTCTAATTGACATTCCTTTGTAGATTATCTGACTTTTCTGACTACTTTTAAAGACTTGTGTTTCTCTTAAATATTATGAAGCTTTACTGCAGTGTGTTAGGTATATATTTCTTGTTTGGAATGAAGTATGCTTCTTGAACTTACGGATTCTTGTCTTCCTCAGTTCTGGTAAGTCTCAGGTATTACATCTTCAAATATTTTCTTTCTATGTTCTCTTCTTTTGTCTGGGGCCCTGATTATAGTGTTTTACATCTTATTCTCCAAATCTCATCTGTTTTATATTTTTCATTTCCTTGTTTTCAGTAGTGCATTGTGGATAATTTAAACTCTTATTTCATTAATTAGCCTGTATCTGTTATTTTAACTCGTCTTTTTTAAAAAATAACTAGTTATACTTTCTACTTCTTTAGAAGTTGTGTTTGGTTGTTTTAAATTGGCTTGCTTGCTCGTTTTTTATAATCTCTTACTGCTTGTTTATTTTTAGATTTCATGTTTTTTTCTCATCTCATAGTTTACATATCTGGTTAATTTCATTATGTAAAATTAATTCAGTGTTAGTTTACTGTCACGATTATGTTATTTGACTGTTTGGATATTTTTTGTTATGACCTCATAATTGCTTACTGTTAATCTTGGAGAATAAGAGAACCTGAATTGACAATCTTTTCTTTCTGAGAGAATTTATTTGTTTCTGTCAAGAGCCAGATTGTGCTATATATCTGGGACCATTTAATCCTCTTTTAATGCAGGAGATTCAGTTTCAGTACCCAGACTTTGATGTACCAAGGCTTAGTCTCAGCATCACAGTACTTTTTACTATTGATATAGCTTTTAGGATAACCAGTTTTCCCATTCATAAACTCCTGCTTACCAGCTTAGTTTCTTTTCCTTCTTTTTTGGGGAAGCATAGTGGTGTTTTTTGTGGAGCATAGTAAGTGCTTTAAAATATTTGTTGAAATCAAGAATAAAATAGTGATAGAATAAAAATTAATTTAAAAATTAATACTTTAAAATCCTATTGAATATTCATTAAGATAACCTTATGATATATCCATTTTATCTCCAAAAGTTTTAAATGATGAAATCATAAGTTTTACAAGACTCCAATAACTTCAGTATATAAATTTGCAGTCAAAAGACAAAAACGAATACAAAGGAATTAAATGTTAAGAAGTAACCTTATATTTATTTTGTTTCAGAACTATATTACTGATCTGCAGAGCATATAGAACACTAGGAAATTCAGGATGATGTAAATGAGTGTGCTTTTTCCCTGATATGCTATGGAGAAAACAAAATTATTTCCTGAGACTGTCATTTCTTATATTTATCATTCCAGGAAATTAATATGACATAAATATATCATAAATAAATAGTTTTGAATAGTTACACATCTCTTTTTTGACTAAAATAACTGAACATATCAGTTTTCTCATGTAAATCTTTGAGTCATTGGCAAAAATACTTAATTAGGAAGTGATTTGAAATATAGAAGATTTGGTCATATGAAAACCTTACTGATGTTTTCTATATTGACTTCATTCTTGATTTAAATCTTTTTTTTCAAACTCTGCCAGATCTATTTTCCAGTTAACTAATTTCTGATTTTCTATTAGCTCTTTCATACTCATTTGTTATACTTCCATTAAGTGTTATTTTAAAAGCAGTAATTTTAAAGAAAGAAAAATAGAGCAATGTTGTAAGAGTCCAGTTCTCATTTTCTAGTAGATTCTGTTATATACTGTCTAATGTATTAGAACGTAAGGTTATATGACTTCAAAGATGGTGCTCCATGTCCTTTTTGTCATCTGCATCAGCTTCAGGGTTGCATTACCTTGTCCTTTATCATATTTTTTGGGTACCAAAGTAAATACAAATGGCATTGATTAGATAGCATTTTTCTCTCGGCTCCTTTTGATATGAAGAAATAAAAATGGTACATTCATTCACAGATATCTGCTAGAATTTTATTAG
Source organism: Myrmecophaga tridactyla (assembly GCA_004026745.1). Classification (NCBI taxonomy): domain Eukaryota; kingdom Metazoa; phylum Chordata; class Mammalia; order Pilosa; family Myrmecophagidae; genus Myrmecophaga; species Myrmecophaga tridactyla. Next base: position 4,343 of record PVIY010031648.1, on the reverse strand, counting down.
CCTGCAAAGCAATTTGGGGAGGGGAAGTTTTTGGTTTATGCAATAATCTCAGCAAAAACACTGGAAAGTCCTGGGAGGAGGGCTGTTAAACCAAGGTATTAAGGTCTTTATGCCTTTGAGATGAGCGTATTCTTATTCATGGGATTGATACCAACTGCAATTTTCTCTGTTCTTTGCTCTTGTTGTTTTTGTTATTGATCTCTTTTTAACAGAAATGGGTAGATTTAATCCAGCCATACATTGGTAGTTCTGTGGAGTAAATGCTTATCAAAACATTTTTTCTGTGTAAGAGTCCTTTGACAAAGACTAAAAAACCAGAGAGTGGCTCATAATTTTGGAGAGGGTTGGTTGTAGTACTACTTAGGTTTTCTTCAGGTGAAACTTAGCAGTATACGCAGAATTGCTTCACTTTTAGCTAGGCCATGAATACACTTTTAATTGGATGGTTCTGGTTTCCTCATCTATGTACCCCTAATAAATGGGATATTTTGTAGAAACATGATCATTTTCTACTTAGCTTTGGGTGAAATAATAAGCTCTGAACCTGGCATATGATTTATCAAGAAGATAAAAAGTAATTTAATTCCAGTTTAATTTTACATACTGGAAATCTGCATTCCTTTTATCCATTAATTTTGAGAGGTGGAAGTGTGTTTGTTTAGTCAATTTATTTCAATCCTTTTTCTCTGTTTATTTATAAACTTTATTTTTGATAGTTTTGTACCTCTTTTCTCATTGGGATATGAGTATATATTTAGGATTAAGGGACTGGTGAGATTTTAAGTACCAGAAAAGAAACAGTTTTTAAAAAAATATAAATGAGAAAAGATAGATATTAAAGAAACTATGGCTTTACCAAATGTTATAAGCTTAGAGTTATAGAGACATTTCATTGTTCTCTTATTAATAGCTCCTACTCTCAATGATGCTGTCAATTAGGTTATAACTGATCCCTTTGTGAGAATAATTCAATGTTGCTTCCATCCAGGAAGTGTGTTTAATATGGTAAAAGAGAAGCTTTAAAATGTAAGTGTAAGATCAGTGATAATGGGAGGGATAGAAGAAATACAGAGGAGTAGGTAAGTTGTATGATCTGAAAATTCTTGGCCATGTTAAGGATACTCATAGTTAGATTAAATGCCTTGGGGAAAAGAAACAAAACCATTAATGTCTATTTAATAATTTTATAAAGATCATTTTCACTGGCCAAAGAAAAGCAAGGCCATGATTTTAGTATCTAATTTTTCTTGTATCATTATTAAAATTCTGTTGTTCTTAATTGAAAGGGCTTTATTATTTTTGTCTAATACTGGTATTTAAAAGTAATTTCAGAATAGTCATTTAAAATATAATAGTCCTGAAAACTGAAATACTTCAATAACAAAAATAAAACCAAACTTCAGCCACTATCATTTAGTTTTTAGGGTAATTTGTGAAAAGTGATCAAGTAAAAATAATATTAGCAATAGTAGCTCTCATTTACTATGTGCTGGGCACTATATCAGTCTTTTATATATATATGAAAATATATATATATTTTCTCACTTGAGCTACATAAGAACCCTATTTTCTATGTATTCTTGTTATTTCCATTATTTTATGAAGAAATAGATTGAGAAAGAGCTAAACTCAGATCCATCTGCCCCTCACCCCCACCCCACCCCCCCAGCGCAAGGGGTCTTAACCACTTTGAGTTTCTTTACAAGTATAAAGTCATATTGTATATTGATATTGTATATCATATTGTATACATTGTTGCTTTGCAAAAGTCAGTATGATAATATTGGCCGCAGTAGAAATCTGTCTACTTTCTTTAACTTTTTTCTGTTCTAATGTCTTAAAGTTTTCACAAGTTTGCCTGGCTTTTTACAGAGTCATCTTGATATATACTGACTGGTAGCCAATTATATTTTATTTAGCTAGAACATGAGATTTTTAAAACCCAGGAGACAAGTCTAAACCCTTTATGGGCAGTTTTTAACTCTACTTCATGGTCATGGTCTCTATAAATGATCTATTGTGATCAATTGCATATCTCAGGAAAATCAGCATTTATTTATAACTCCACCAGAGTAAGGTATCTTGAGGTAACTGTTTGGGGAATTATGACTGATCCTAAAAAACTGTAGCCATTATGTCACTCTGAAAAAACCTATTTTTGTATACTTTTTGTAATAATGTTTCTCTACTATGTTTATTTGTCATATATGACTTTGAGATTCACTTCTATGCCAAAAGATTATAGAAGATATAGGGTTCCCCTTAGGAAGTTAGAATGTAGAAAATTAGTTATTTTAGTCACAACTGCTACAGTACATAGCACAAAGAACTAACATACAGGAAAGACAAAAACTAGAATACTTAATTTAAAAATACTAGTAAACATGCCTGAGAAGGTATTGTTGATTGGACATGCTTTTGAAAATATAATTTTCTGTTTTCTGTTTTTCTTGTTTTTCATATTGCCTTAACTTTTAAAACTTCATACCTGTTTCTTGCTCCCTTCCCCTCTTTTTTTCTGATGTAGATCATATACAATGGGTATGTTTGCCACATTTGTCTAGAAGAAATTCTCTTAGGTATAATGTTTGAGCTAACCCGATTTGGATGGGAGAGTTGCAACTATCATTTCCCTTGTAAATTCCAACACCATTTACATTTTAGATATTGTCATTGATGTTAGCAAAAGCAGGTTGTTTTCCTTTGTCAAAAGTTAAAATTCTGTTTACTAAATTTAGTCTATATGAAATAGTTCTTAAAATCTTCTTATGTTCTCATCTAGTTAGATGTAGCAGTTAAACTTGTTATGCATGTTTCGCTCTATGTACAATCCACTAGGATTTTCAGCATGGAGATGAGGAAGAAATCTTGATTTTCCTTTATGGTCCACCATGAGTATAATTATCATACTGAACTCATGGAGCCCACAAAACATACATTTATATAATATATATAATCATATAATATTGATAACACTTTTGCTTTCTTTACAGTTCTCTTACCCCATTTAAATTTCTCCATTGAGTTTTGTTTTGTTTTTTTTTTTTTTGGTAGTTTTCTTTGGGGAATTTTTCTTCAACTGTCAGTGGAATTATTGTCTTCCTGTCTCCATATTCAGGTAGTGTCAGTGGCTGAGTATCACCGCAGGATCGATGCTCTAAATACTGAAGAACTGCGCACACTCTGCAGACGTCTCCAGGTGCCCCCTTCAGTAGTTTAAATCCTTCAGGAGATTGAAAACTCCCATTTTTAGTGTTCTTTGTTAGGGCAAATCTCACATTTGAAAGATTTGTTTTGACTGCAGCACTAAAATAACCCATCAGAAAATTCCTTTTTTTATTAACGAGTACAATACTGTCTTGAAGAGATATAGGATTATATTTTCTTTCATCTTTTCCCTTGAAAAAATATTCAGAGGAATTTTCTGTCACTTTAGAGCTGTTCTCAGTACTTTGTATTTCTAAGTGTAATGAGGAATTTTTATTTAATTTTAACATTGGAATAATGTTGGGCTAGGGATTGAAGTCATACTAAAAAGAATCTGAAAGATGTGGTACTTCTAGAAAATTTTTAATTTTTTGGATATCAAGGCTCAAGTCGTCTTCTTTATGGCTATTTCTGTTGTAGTCAGTCCCACCTCAAATACCTTAGGAGAAATTCCTTTTTGTCCTTGAGGCATTCCTGGTCGATATTTAGAAATACTTCTTAATAAGTTTAAGCATCAGAACTAAATAAATTATTTGAAATTTTGTGAAATTTTGTCATTTTTACGAGAAAGGAATACAAACTCATTTTTTTCCGTTTTGTGCATTATTATTTGTGTGTTTTCCTCTTCTTAATAAGGTATACTTTTATGGCTTTGTTAGACCTGCTAAATTTTTTTCTTTTCTTTTACTGCTGTCTTGGATTTGTTTTTAACCTTTCACATTATCAAAATAAGGGTAAAACATGATGATGTGAAAGAATACTCATCAGGACACAATACATTTCTTGAACATGTATTGGTTGAAAATATATGCTCTTCAGGATTGGTAAGAAATTTGATCAAGAAAGAGTAATTTAGCAGGTATTCCTGTCTGGAATAATAGTCGCCGGATACTGCTGCATTTTAGTTATCTGCTCCACAGAATTCTGTTTTTTCCAAGTTAAAAGTTTTATCAACAATAATTATGTTTCATATCTTATATTTTCTAAGGTTAATGCATTTTATATATTAAAATAAAATAAATATAAAAACTAAGCTCCAACAGTACAGATTGTATAATAGTAAGCTTTTTTGAACTAATCAACATTTTTACAAGTTATTTTAAGTATCTGAGATCGTTTCCATCAAGCAAAAGCAT
>PVIY010031647.1:0-29722 GCA_004026745.1 Myrmecophaga tridactyla | reverse complement strand
TTATTGTTTTTTATTTAGAAATTAGGCATGGTTTAAGGTGATATGTATAGCTGCCAAGTTGACAAGGGTCAGGGAACTGTCATGGTCAGGTTCATGTGTCAACTTGGCCAGATGGTGGTGCCCGTTTGTTTGGTTGGGCAAGTGCTGGCCTGTCTGTTGCTATGATGACATTTCATGGAATTAGATCATGATCATGTCAGCTGCATCCACAGCTGATTCCATTTGTAATCAGCCAAAGGGGAGTGTCTTCTGAAATGAGTGATGCTCAATCTAATCACTGGAAGCCTTTTAAGGAGGATTCAGAAGAGACGGGCTCTCTTCCTGCTTTAGCCAGCGAGCCTCTCCTGTTGGGTTCATCCAGACCCTCCATTGGAATCGTCGGCTTCACAGCCTGCTCTGCGGATTTTGGAATCTGTGTTCCCACGATCACATGAGACACTTTTATAAATTTTATATTTGAGAGTGTTCCCTGTTGATTCTGTTTCTCTCGAGAACCCTAACTAATGCAGTGTGCCTCACAACCATCTCTGTCTGCATCCTTCTAGTTGTTTCTTAACTCATGCACGTCCATGTACTTATACTCCTAAACCATGGGGTGCACTATTCCCGTGGGTTTTTTTTTCTTTCACTATTATATTGCTGACACTTTGGCATGCTAGTATAGGTTTTTAAATTTTGCATGGTGGCCACAACCATCCCGCTTCCAGCTACACCAAGATTTCCTTAACCAGCACCATAAAGGCACATGCTCACTATTCTTGTGTTATAAATGCATGACAGACACTCAACTCACTTTTATTTTACAAGCTGGTGTTTGGCCGGGGCACACAGTGAGGCCAGTACAATTATCAAGATATAGAGCACTGTTCCGGCCAGTGGGGCCGTTCCCCTGTCCCCCATGACCTTGAGGCCTCAGTCCCCAGGCTGCCCAAGGCCACTCCCCAGCTCCCTCAGGCCAGCTCTTCAGGGGACCTCATGTCCACTCTGCCAGGTCACAGCCCTCCCATGCTCCCTGTACCTGTCTGTGAATGTTGGGACATAACACTGTGCTGCTATGGCTACCAATTAGTGCCTATTACTCATTTAGATACATAGGGCATGTGCACTTCCCAGAAAATATATTTCACTCGGACAGTTATAAGCCCTGAAGTCGGGAATGTTACTTAATCATAGCTTCACCAATACTAGGTATTGTCAATATTTTTATTATCTATGAATATTATTGGGGAAAAACATTTCATTTTCATTTTAATATGCATTATTTGGGAGTAACTAACATATCGAACACCTTTTTACATATTTTTTGATCTTTTGTATTCCTTTCAAAAGAAACTTTCTGTCCATGTTTTTTTGGACGGTGCAGTTAAAAATTTTCTTTCTCTTTCAAGTGAGTTTTATTGAGTTATAATTCTTTAACTTTATTGAGACAGTCTTCGCATAGCATGCAGTTAACACATTAACGCATAAAATTCATTGCTTTTTAGTATATGCATGGAGTTGTGTGGCCATCACCACAATCTAATTTTAGGACACTTTTATCACTCCAGGAAAAAACCCCGACCCATTTATTAGCATGCTTGTCACTTTCCTCCACAGTCCCTGACAAGCACCAATCTGCTTTCTGTCTCTATAGATTTGCCTATTATGAATATTTCATATAAATATTATGAATCATATGGTATGTATTCATTCATGACTGGCTTCTTTCATTCAGCATAAAGTTTTCAAGGTTTATCCCTGTTGTAACATGTATCAGTACTTCCTTCCTTTTTATGGCTGAATAATATCCTATTTTATGGAGATATCACATTTTGCTTATCCATGCATCAGCTGATGGGTGTTTGGGTTATCTCCTCCTTTTTACTACTATGGAAAATGCTGCTGTGTGCTTCATGTACAAAGTTTTGTGCAGAAGTCTGCTTTCATTTCCCTTGGGGGCATGACCAAGAGTGGAAGTGTTGGGTGACGTGGATATTCTGTATTGAGCCACCGGATTGCTTTCCAAAGTGGCTGCACCATTTTACACTCCCACCAGCATTGTGAAAGGGCTCGGATGGCTTCATATCCTCCTCAGCATTTATTATTTTCCCTTTAAAAAAATTATAGCCATCCTAGTGAGGGTGAACTGGTATTTCACAATGGTTTTGATTTGTATTACTCTAATCCTAATGATCATGATCATCTTTTTGTATGCTTATTCATTATTTGCATATCTTCTCTAGAGAAATGTCTGTTTGGGCATTTTGCCCATTTTTAAATTGGGATGTTTATCTTATCATTATTGAGTTGGAAGCACTTTCATATATTCAGGATACTGTCCTTTATTAGATAGATGCTTTGCAAGCATTTTATCCCATCTTATGAGTGTCTTTTTACTTCCTGCATGGTATCATTCACAGCACAAAAGCTTTTAAATTCAGTGAAGTCAACATTGTGTATTTTCTATATACAAGATCATGTCATCTGGGAGGTATAAGATACATGCAGTAAAATTCACTTTTTTTAGTTTACAGTTCTATGAGTTTTGACAAATATGCATTCTCATGTCTCTACCACCATAATCAAGCTGTAGAACAGTTCTATCTCCACAATAAATCCACTCATGCTATCACTAATCTGTTTTCTGTCTCTAGCTTTTCACTTTCTCAACAATCTCATATAACTTAAATCATGGACAATAACATACCAAAAATGCTGCTGCTTTATTTTTTGTTTTCGAAACATTGTATAAAGGTGCACCTGTTTAAAGTGCATAATTTTATAACTTTTGACATCCTCATAAACCCAGGAAGCAGTGTCATAGTCTTAACAATGAACCCATCTGCATATTTGCCTGCACCCTTTCATAACCTCTTTCTCCGAGTCCAGCCTGGACTCCAATGCCTACATTGATTTCCTTTCCTTTACAATATATTACTTTGTATATTCTAGAAATTAAATGATTGGAATAAAAAAGTTTTTACTCTTTTTTTTCTGATTTCCTTCATGCTTCATAATTATCATCAACGATGCTTTTTATCAAACCTTAGTTCTTTTCATCGTGAGTAGATTCTGTGCTGCCAGTTTTGGTGAATGGAATTCAAAGTGAAGCTATCAAGTAGTTTTTTATATTCAAATCTGCATCTTTTCTTTGTGTATTAATAATATGATGATTCCTGCTTTCTTTACCCCAGTTCATGGTTTTAATTTCAACAATTCCTTGTCACTTTTTTTAAGTGTGAGTCCTTTGCACTATGTACGTAGCACACCAACATCTTAGCATTGAACTTAGGTGTTCGAATTGCCCAGTATTTATGCCCTGAGTTAAACCTGCATAAAAGCCTATGCATATTAGATACAATTTAGCAAGAATGGAGAAATTACGAATGGGTTAGGGTGCGAGTTTTGCCAAGATTCTTTTAAAGGGGGGAGTATTTTCTTCAAACGAAGGCCCATCTGGAACCCCAACCTCAAAGCCCTGAGAAGTGGGGACTTCCCTGCTGAGTTCTGAGCAGGACCTGTCCCGCCCCTCTCAACCTCAGGGCGCACCTTGGGGTCAGTGGCCAGCCTCACCTCCTCCTAAGCGGCTGGATCTCGGAGTGGCATCCAAACCTGGTCAGGGGCTTGGTCTCAGGTGAGGAAGAAAGAGAGGTCTGAGAAACAAACACCCACCTCTGTGGTGTTGAGTCCAGGCCCTGTCTCCAATTTTGCTCATCCCTGATCTACCCCAAGAGGAAATGAGGATGTTCTGGGACAATGACCCCTGTCTTCACGCATCTGAAGGGCTTCTGTGGAAGTAGACAAGAATGGTCGAAATCATTCCAGGCGATGGACCCAGAGTGAGAGAGTGGTTAAAGAAAAGGAGGGGAGAATATTCTGGAAGCAAGACCAACAGTGGAATGGACTGCTTTTGAAAGTGTTCAAGGTAGAGTTTCCTGCCCTGTGTGCAGACTTGGAGAAGAGAACCTAAGATGCCTCCCAGCCCCGAGTCCTGTGTCTGGGGAGCGACCACATGCCCTTGGCCCTTCTCTGATGGGCCCTGACTGACCATCACTCATCTTCTCTCTGCTGCTTCCCATCCTCTGGCTGGGGGCAGAGGGGAAATACATATAGATGCATGTCCTCCATGAGACCTCTACAGCACATCTATCAGTCCACTAAGGTTTCAACTCCTAACTTACTGAAAGCAATATACCTTAAATTCTTAAGTCCTAGTATGCTGCGTTTATTAAAATTCCATATGTTTGTTTAATTTTAGGCCCTTTTTCTGTGACCTGAGAAATCTTTGAAAAGGATCAAAACCGAGCTCCATAGGTGTGTGTGATTGTGAGTTTGTTCTTACAGCGTGTGCAGAAGACGAGGCCGCATTTCAGGGCGTTTCCCTATTATCTTTCCGTTTCCACCCTCCTTCCCTTTCCTGGCTACCCGGGGCTGCCCTGCGGCTGCCTGACCCCCTGCCAGCTCCCTGGGTGCCCCCCACCCCATGTCTCCTTTGCACACTTGTGCATCCTTTTGGGTTCCTCCATGTCCACTGGGACCCCAGTAGCTGCTCGGACTTGTTCCTTTAATAAGCCTGCCCATAGTAATCCGCTGTGGGAAGGAATCCAGGGATTTACTAAAAAAATGCAAGCTACATTCAGTATGATTTTATTGAACTGAACATACTACATTAGGCTTAGATTTTGGTTTTATTGTGTTGTTTCGTATTATGCTTTTGTTTTCCTCTCTGAGGCTCAACGCCACAGTTATTTTAATTCAGTATAACTTTGTTGCTAAAACTGTGGACAGCCTCTGTGGATCAGGAGTCCAGGCAGGCGTGGCTGGATCCCACATTTTTATTCAGAAGCAATTATTGTATCTGAGAAAATATGTCGTCTTTGTTTCAGAACCTTCAAATCAAAGCAACTTTCACAATGAGTTGTTAAAAGTAATTGCACTGGGTGTGGGCGGGCCATGGTGGCTCAGTGGCGGAGTCCTCACCTGCCATGCCAGAGACCCGGGTTCTATTCCTGGTGCCTGCAAAAAAATAACAAGTAATTGCACAGTCTCTCTGGCTGAGAAAATGGTAAAACTAGTTTCTATCACAAGTTAGAACCCTTTCTAACTTTTCAGAAAAAAAGTTTTCAAATGTTGAGAAATAGTTTATCTCTGCTTGTCAATGTTATTTTCAGCTCTTGATTTGTGATTTAGAAAAATGCTTTCTTACAAATGTTTTAAAAGATTTCTTCATTTAAAAACGCAAGAAGTGTCATATCTCCATGTTATATAAAAATCATTTGTAATCCATGATGGTAGGGGAAAAAATAATCTTTTAACGGTTTTGTATTTTGAAATTTACTATAATTTTGTCTTGTTTTAAATAAAGATGAAATTGATTTGTGGTTCAGCTAACCTAAGTTTCAGTTGGAAAAGCCAAGATTTAAAAACTATTGCCATTCTAAATATGAAATTCAGTTGCAGTATCCAAGAGCTATGAAATTATTTGAGATGTTTGTGACATTTGCAACAAACTTCTACAATAAAATAGTTAACAATGACAGTACTGCTTCCAGTAGCCTTTTCACCAAAAGCACATCTAAATTTAACTCTAGTCCTGATAACTGACAGCAAGTTGCCTGGCATTCAGTAAAATTGTGCATCGCTGCATCACACCTTATATTGCCTTTTCTACATGAAACACAAAGATAGAAGCAATTGTATTATCATGATATCCTAGGGCAAAGTTTTCCCTGATAACTTTCCATGGCAATTTTAATAAAACACAAATAGAAATTGCATTTGTTAAAATCTGTTCTTTTTCATTCCCTCACTTTTTACTTAAATGGACCATTTACATGAGTCTGAGAATATAAATAAAATAAATTTAAAAATAAATCTTAAGTGCCAATGAAATTCTGTGGCATGTTGACATTAGCCTGCAAGTCATGTATTTGCCATCCTTGTTCAATGGGAACTGATTCCTTGTTCAATGGCATCTGCAGAACCTCTGGGAAACTCGCCCAGGACCACAGGCAGGCAGGAAAAACCTCAGTACATGCAAATCTTCCAAAAGAATATTTTCAAAGGGAAATATTTTCATGGACCAGGAAAAGTGGAATTAAGCTATTTTTATCATCATATTACTTAAATATACAGAAGTACTAGTTTAAACTTATGTTTTTAGCTGGTACTACTTTGAAACCAGAAGTTATTTACAAACTAAAACCAAACAAATTACAAAAGCAAAATAAATGGTGAAGAGTAATTTAATTCCCTAAAACTAAATTGTTGCCTGAGCCATGGTTTTGGGGTGGACTGCTCCTTTCACCTCCCCACCTTTTGCACTGCTTTACAATCTCCCTCCCTGAAGTTCACGTGGTGAGAATCCATCACGCACCACTAAATCTGCTCCTGTTCTTTTCTTATTAGCCTGGGACAATTAAAGTAGCACTATTTGCCTAGTGGCAATTCATTTGTAAAATCACAGCTTGGGCACTGTAACTGTGAGAAAGGGTTTGAAAATAAAGATGTTATATAGATAATTCAAAATATGCTAGTTTTAATTTTTTGAAAGTTTATCAATGATATAAGAAACTTAAGGAGTCTTAAAGGGAACTTAGAAACTTCTAAGAACTTGTTCTCTTTATAAAAATAACCCTAAAATACCCTGATGGGGAGCCACTTCTCAGCCCACACAGCACCCAGGCTCCCCCAGTTTGATGATGGGGGGTAACCACAAGTAAAATCTGGAGGCTGGACTTGGGCACTATTGTGAGAGGGTTGGGCCAGGGGGGCCCAGAGCCATGTGCCGTGGGTACATGTGGGCACCAACAGAGCAAAGTGGAATCAAAGGGGGTACAAAACTGTGTGGTGAGCCTGTTTCTTAAGCCCCATGTTTCCCTAGAACAGCCTTTTGGGGCACAGTTCAGTCAGTGCTCTCTCAGAGGTTAATAGCTGGCCTCCTTTGTACACTCAGGACACTCCTGCCTCCAGGGAGGGTTCACACCTGCTGTCTTGATCGATAATGAAATTTTAAAATCAGATCGTGGTAAAGGTTAAGAAATAGACACCAGACACATCTCGGCACCTCCCGCCCTGGCCACAGAAGGCCTGCCCCCTGCTGCACTGCTGTCAGATTAGGAATAGAGTGCTACCTGGTGCTAAGTTCTGGGTTCCACTATGGACTCCGCTTCTTCACAGGGCATGATCTCGAGCAAGGCATTTAACCCATACAGGCATCAGATTGTTTCCTGCTAAGTGGGAATAACAGCGGCACAGATCTAATCAGACTGTAGGGAGGAGCTAAATGGGACAAAGCAGAGAACGTGCCAGGTGCAGAGCAGGTGACCAACGACTCGAGTATTAGCATCTACATGGATACGTAGTGTTGCAGTACTAACACAGGGTGTTCTAGAAGGCTCTTGAGCAGCAGTTCTCCACCTCGTTGTGAGCAGCTTTAAGAAGTATCCACACCTGCGTCCCAACCCAGCCATCCTAATCCTGATGTATGTGGCACATGGTGTGGACAGGAGCTGGGATCTTAACCAGCTCCCAGAAGTTTCTAATAGCAGGCAATGGAGAACCAAGTCTCAAAGATGCCACAGTAGGTGCAGTTTGGTCTCAGGACTCTGGAGATTTGGATATCCGGTTCCAATCTCACAGGCACTACTTGGTGTCCTGGGCAAGTCAACCACCCTCTCAATACTCCTTCCCAAAGAATGAAGGCCAGCTCACAAGCAAGCTTCACAGATTTAGAATTCTATGCTCCACCAGCTCAGAGCTGAGAACAAAACAATCCCCCAGGTAACAGCTAGATCTCTGAGCTGCTTGGAAAACACACACAAACACACACACATGCAATTGAATCAATGAAGCAGTTATTTTTAAACTCTTCATTTAAAGTCAATAAAACATGAAAAGATGCATTCTTCCTTTTTGCTTTCTTACTGGTTGGTATTTATAGACATACCAGGAAGGTTGATATTTGGAGACACAAACCCACAACTTGACTGATGTGGTAGCCAGAAGGTGGATGGGACTATTTACAATTCACTACCAGCCACTTTCCTCTCAACTTGTAATCAATGAAACCAGGGATTGAGGATGTGTTCTATGGCACCCCTGGTGCCAGGATGTATGAGGATTACCTTGTGTCAGATGCATCCTCGGCAGGAACTCACTTTTATTTTATGGGTAAGAAAGTTTGGGGGGAGGGAATCAAGGATCATATGTGCCTTACCCACTAATTCCAGTCTCAGACCCAAACTTACGAGAATTCACCCTAGTTTTGGCTATCCAGTTAAATCACCCTTTAGTAACTATGTTTTAGAAATAAGTACAATGAAAGAGCACTATGCTGCCTGCAAGTAGCATAATAATGGCATGTGTATAGCAATTTATAGTTTACAAAATACTTTCTAGTTAAACAGTTTATAGATAACATAATACTCATGTATATTACTTCAATGTCCACAATAAGCCACTTGGTGAAATGTTTTTCTTCCAGTTCTACAGGAGAGAAAACTGAGGTGTAGGGAGATAAAGTGATTCGCTTAATGGTAAAGTGGCTGTCTCGGATGACAAACCCCAGGCATTTCCTTGGAACCAGGTTTACATCTGGAGTGGGAACTGCAACTACCATAGAACTTGGAAGTCTCATAACTTCTGTGTCTGCTAGAGGGGTGCTTGAACTTCTAGGATCTCTCCTTCCACTCCTCTCCCTCCCTAACCTCTTCCTCTCCCTTCCTGTCCCACTTTCTCGATGGGTTTATCTCCTCCTCTTTCCCTCTTCTGCAATGAGTCTGCTAAGCCCACCCAGCTGGAGCACTTCCCTTTTCCCCAGCGCATCTGCACTTCTCCTTGAGCGTCAGCCTGCTTTTCCCAAGGAAGGTGTTTCCGGGTTCCCATTGACATGGTCCCTGCTCTGCCTGGCTGGAGCCCCAACACCCTTCTGAGCTCATTCAGACTTGCTCCTGAAGCATTCGGTCTGCAACCCTAGCCACCCCTGGACCTGTGGGAAGAAAGGAAAGCACCACCACCCCAAGCCCCTGCCCACTTTCTCCAGCTGTCCTTTGGCAGCCAGGTTCTTGTGAAGTGAAACCCTGCCTACAACAGCATCTCCCTAGAGCGCCATTGGAATTATGCTCTATGCTTTAGGGTGTTTTGCACACACTGCTTCAGACTTCCTGCCAATCAGAGGCTGCCCCGTTTCTCTGGCTCCTTCCTCCCCATCCATCCAAACCCATGTTGCTGTGCACAGAAGCTTCTAAGAGGGAATATGTTCTTCCTCTCTGATGGTTGGGTTCATGTCTCAGCTTGACCGGGTGATAAGGTCCAGGTGTCTGGTCCAGCAAGCAGTGGCCCAGTTGTTACTGGAAGGGTATTTCATGGGTTTAACCATCAGTAAGTTGATGGCATCTATGGCTGATGACATCTACAATCAACAGAGAGACTGATTGCCTTCAGCAATGAGAGAAGTCTCATCCAATTGGCTGAAGACTTTAAGGGAGCAGTGACAATTTCAGTGGCCAGAAGGAAGAGTTTCCATCTTTGTTTTGGCCCACCAGCTTCTCCTGGGGAGTTCCTGGCTTGCGGCCTGCCCTATGGAATTCAGATGTGCCAGTCTTCATGGTTGTGGAAACCATTGACTATAATAAATCCCATAGATATACCTGTGGGTCTATTTCCCTGGAGAACCCTAATTCGCTCTCCTTAGGGGGTTCTGTACCTGATCAAAAAAGCTTTCACGAGGAACAGAGAATACTCACCTTGCTTTATGGATCAGTATTAAAATCTGGGATTCTTTGGCCCATTCATTGAGTTTATTTTAAAATTGAAGATTTTTTTTTTCATTTTCATAGAAATATTATTTCATGCTATTGATCTCAACCTTTAAATAAGGAAAGTCCACTTCTGTGATTTCATAGAACTCTCAATTGCATACTAAAATACTACTATTATTATTTTTAGAGAACATGGGTTTCCAGATGGGAAGATGGTGATAATTATAATTTGACTTACACCAGAATTTAATTTTATTATTCTTGTAGCAGGTTATTTTAGCTTCCAAATAATTTAAGCCAAGCTTTGGTTTGAAGTATTCAGTAAAGAAAACCGGTTGAATTTAGATCTCTGTTTTTCCTCTTTGTTAGATACTGTGTATTATTTTATTTAAATCTGTGTATTATGTATTATTAGGTGCCTTTTATGGAAAGCTTCTGCTTTCATGGAAATTGGGCATTACAGAAGCCATATAATTTGAGCTGGTTTTGAAATAATGTTCCCTAATTCTGGTATATTTTTTATTACTTGTTGCTGCATGGCCTGGGAGGGTCTCATCCTTTTGGGGGACCTAATTTCATTTTGGGATTAGTTTAAAATTGGGCCACGGTCCATGGCCTTTTCAAGTCTAACACTCCTTTTTATGTTAGCGTCAATTTTCCAGTCTGAAAACTTCTTGTATAAAATATGGAAAACCCAGTAATGTAGTTTCAATTTTCGGCTACTAAAATGAACCACACTCTAAGGCTGTGTCTCTAATGAGGTGAATGGTGGTTTCTGAGTTCAGACAAGTGTGTGGCTTCCTATTTATTTATTTATGTTTGTTTGTTTGTTTAGCAGTGAGTTAAATCATAAATATATGATTTTTAAACAAAATCTATATTGGTGCAGGCCTCATGACATTTGAGAACAATTAATTCCTTTTAAAATTAAGTTGCGTCTTTAGAATAGATGCTTAATGATTCCCATGTATCAGGATGTTTGGACTTCCAAATTAAATCAAGAGACTTTGAAACATGGTCCCTCCACACTCACATTTGGAAACCTCTTCTGAAGTCATGACTTTGGTCCTAGCAGAGAGGCTCTGCAAGTCTTTCAAAGGTCTGTGACCCCATTAACTGGTGCACAGACCAATGGGAGTTCTTGCTGCCTCTGTTTATCTGCCCCCCCCGTGGCCGTGAGCCTGGACCCAGCCGACCATGCCCTAATCCAACCAACCCACCATACGCTTGCGGGTTCCCGTGGCCTAACGTCGAGGGTTCAGATACCTGTGCACCCAGGGACATGCAATCTCATGAGCCCCAGGCTCGCTCGGGTCTTCACAGGCTCCCAGGACCTTGTACTACAATTAGGCAAACCGCTCCCCCTGCTTCCCTTTCTCCAAACAGGAGCAGTGACCGCTGACCAGCCCTCACAGAAGACCATGGCCTTCTGGATCCACAGCTCAGAGGTCGGGGAAAGACGCAGGGGGAAGGGAGCAAGCCCACGCGGTGCCCTGATTGGAGAGAGATTCGAGCTGGCTGCCAATTTTTCCTGCTGCAGGTATTTAACCTATGGCGAGTGAGCTCAGGTTTCCCTGTTATCTCAACATGCTTTACTGGCAAGGGTACTGGTTTGCCTCATAATTATGATACATATTTTTGCTAAAAATATCTGGCAGGACATTCTGTGCTCTAAGAATCTGTTGTTCCCAGGACTTCATGCTATGGCTGTTTGCTGAGTTATCCCTCGCTCATAATGCTGGTCTCTTCGAAGACAGTAGCTTGGTGGCTCGCGGCCCTTTCCTGCGACCCCTGGAGTGGTTGCTGTTGTGGATGACCCCTGGCTGACTGAGCACAGCCCGGCTTCGAGCATGCGGCCTGCCAGCTGGACTGCGACTTGACTAAGGACACTAAGCTAATGCATTTCCTCAATGGAATCAGTCCCCCATATCCTGACACCTAATCACTTACGCTACCTCTGCTACCATTCCATAGGGAAGGGGATAGGAGGGAAATCTGAAATGGAAGCTGGGCCTTAACAAACTGTAAGAAGGGAGGGGATCGTAAGTAGTGAAAACTGAAAAAAAGCAAAACAACTTACAAGCTTAGATATGGACTTGGTATGAGTGAACTAGCTAATTATGCCTAATTGGATTTAAGGTCTATCCTGGAACAGAGAAAAACTGAAAATAGACAGGTAGATTTGGGCCCAATTTTGAAGAAACTTGGATGTCAGACAGAGGCCTCTAAAATTGGTATAGGGTTATAATTTATAGCCCTGTACATTTGGATTAAACTGATGATATTTAAGGTGCTATTGTAGATGCTCTCTTTGTCTTTTTAGTTACCTGGTGTACCGATTTGAAGCTATTGTGTATCCCAGAAAAGCCATGTTCCTTAGTCCTCATTCATTATTGCCGGGTGGGAATTTTTTAACTGTTTCTATGGAGATGTGACCACCCAATTGTGGGTGGTAACCTTTGATTAGATGGTTTCCATTGAGGTGTGTCACCACCCATTCAAGGTGGGGTTGCTTACAGGAGCCCTTTTAGAGGGAACCATTTTGGAAAAAGCTTCAGAACCAACAGAGCTCATAGAGCTCTCAGAGACCTTTGGAGCAGAAGGAAAACACACCCAGGGAAGCCTTATGGAATGAGGAGAGAAGGCTATCAGATGTCACCATGTGCCTTCTAGCTGAGAGAGAAACTCTGAACATCATCCTCCTTCTTGAACCAAAGTATCTTTCCTTGGATGCCTTAATTTGGACATTTTCATAACCTTCTCTTAATTTGGACATTTTCACAGCCTTAGAACTGTAAACTTTATGTAATAAATCCCCCTTTTTAGAAGCCATTCTGTTTCTGGTTATTGCACTCTGGCAGCTCACAGACTAACACACCTGGCTTGGTAAGAAATATCATATACCTTTCGAGCCTCAAGATCAAGCCTCAGTTTGTCAAGTCGTGCTGTCCTTTGGGGCACTTCTCCTTTACCTGTTCACAAACTGGAACCTCAGAAACACGTTTTGCAGTTCTGGATGATTGCCGCCACCCACAAACACACATTTTATACGCCTTTTCAAGAGGTTTATGTCAGGAAAAATGTACACAACAAGGCATAAACATTCAGAGAACGTAATAGGGTATTTATGTTTAGCCGTTAGCTGGCAGGGTAGCCCACAACTGGGTTTTGAGATCCCGTCTTCATTTCGGGGCACCGCATGGGGCTTAGCTGCTGTCTCCCACCTGACCTGTGGGCCACTTGCTAAAGCACGCAGCCCTGCTGAGGCCGGTGCACCTCAGATGTGGGGTCTGCTCTCATGACACGGGTGTTTTGTGGGGGTACGGCAAGAGATACCATGGGTCATTTAAGTGTCGTGTCCAGTAAGACTTCCATCTCCTGTTCAAATGAATATGTCTTGTCTTTAATAATGTTTATTTGAACTCAAAATCACACACAGACACATACACATACCCACCCCCTCCACACCACACTCACCACACAAAACATAGAACACGTTGAAAACATAGACTAGCTATGCAGAGCGTACTTGAATCAGAAAACCCCACCCTTGCCAGAAGGAAAACAATCTTAGCAAGACAAGTATTTTATGTTTATCTATATCAGTATATCTGTATCTGTATCTTTATGTTTGTGTCTATCCTCTATACCTATATATCTGTGCATATGCACATATGCACACATAGTAATATTACAATATAAGGCTATAATAAATCTGAAGTGATGAAAAACCACTGAAATACCTAGAACCTTCTATCAATTGAGCAGATATTAGATCTGCTTTTAAAAAAACAGAAACTATTTATATGAGAATCTGAAGAAATAACCAGATGCATTTTCTGAATAGGTATCCAAACCCCCACTAGAATGACTGAACTTGTCATTTGCTCGACCTGGCTTTTTGAGTTTTGTGGGAGGGAGGCAGTAATTTTATATATCCAATACTTACTTTTAGCTAGGGTTAGTGAAACATGCATCTCTGTTCCTTCCTCTTATTAGACAAGTGCTGATAGTTAAGGATTAGTTAAGGGAAATCTGTTGGCTCAATTATTTTGTAAGAGTCAATGTTATTGCAAATAAGCAACCATTAATACATCCATTCAGCAAAATACAATGAGCTCAGGGCTACGAACATAGAGCAAGAGCTAAGGAGTAAGGATAGAAGTATATGACAAAGCACATATTTTAGATATGGCTTCAGCAATAATTCCTCTCTCACATGATTACCTTAAGCCTTGCCACTCACACTTTGAACCTGATCAGGCCTTCATAACCAATTTAACTAGTAGAATACAGCAAATGTCACTTCTAAAGCTGGGCCCTAAAAGGTGATACAGCTTTGGTCTTTCTTGGGACCTTCCTGAGCTGTCACTGAGGATGTCGGCGGCAGCCGTCTTGTGAGGAAGCCCCAACCAGCTCATGAGAAGAAAGCATCTGAGAGCCACCGAGAGCACCTAAAGAGAGAGGTGCCTTCCTTCCTGTGGTGCTCCAGCTTCAGCCACAATCTGTTCTGACTGCATAAGCAACCGAGGCAAGAACAGCATAACTAAGCCATCCCCAATTCCTGATTCAGGAAAATAATGAGCGATACTAAATTATTCCTATTGCCTTAAGCAACTGAGTTTTGGGGAGCATTGTTTATGCAGCAATAGATAACAGAAATGAATCAGACCAAACATTGGCCTGGTATGTGCTCTAATTTCCTGGGAGACAGCAGTCTTGTACATACATAATTACAAGGAAAGGGAGAATGTTGCAAGTGCCACAAGATAAGAGCAACTAAAGCACTCTATGAACTCAGAGATGCGTGAGACGAGGTCCTTCTGAAATTCACATCCAAAGTCTCATGTGGGTGTTTGTGATGACTCTAGACCTTGACTTAAGATGAAATTTAAACGTGTAGGGTTGAGATAATTCAGGTAGAAGCCTCAGGTAGACCACAGATGCACAGCTAGTTCAACACATCACACCCTGCACAATTCTCAATTATAGTGGCCCCTTCAAACCCTATAGGACACAACCAGCATTTCATGGCTTCTTATGTCATTTTGTTGTTTGAGAAAAGCATCTCTGTGCCTTCATATCTAATTTGGAATTCACATTTGCTTTACTTAAATGCGTCATTTTGAGAGTTACTGTAGCATCTCCTATCTCCATCCAAACTGCACTGTTGGAGCACTTTCTTTGTTCCCGTTCCTTATAGGCTTAGGGAAAAGAGGGAAGAATGAGGCATTGTCTTCGCCTTATGGAGACTACTGGGGTGGTGAATAAAGACACTCTAAGTCACAGTGTGAGTACTGGGGGCTGTAAGAGAAGTGCATTAGGAGAAAATCCTGGGTACAGAGGAGAGAATGAGCCACCGTGAGTGAGGGGAGACTGGGAGAGGCTTGCAGAGGAAGTCATATTCTCTCTGATTCATCCTGGATTCAGCTCTGCCAGGCGGGGAAGGGAGAGAATGAATTCCAAGCAGAGGAGGCGACTGCATGAGAAACAGCCCCCAAACAGAAAACGTGGTGAGTTGTGGGAATTGCAAACAGTCCAGTGCAACCCAGAGTGCAATCTACAAGTGGGGTCTGGGGAATGAAGCTGAAAGAGGCAGGGGGCTCCCTTCCTGCTATGCCGAGGAGTTTGGACTCATCCTAGGCGGTCAAGGGATCTTAAAAGGTCCCAGATTATTGAACCCACATCCTTGTGTCTCAGTTATTTCTCATGTAGCCGTTTTCCCTATGAATTGTTTCTGCGGCTAGAACACACTTGTGGAAGAAAAGCATCTCACGTTTGTCTACTTTAAAATTCTGTCATCGATTTCCCCAGTGGATAGAATTCACCCTCATGATTGGACCTAATGTAGCCCGAAAGAAATGCCACCTTACTGGAATCAGAGGCAATCTATTCCAAAGTGTTTTCCACTCACTGTTCTTTCTGGAAATGTGGTTTCTCAGGCCATGAAACTTGCATGATGCCATAAAGACAATTTAATTGTGGTAATTTATGGACTGCAGCCCTTCCAGACCCATTCGATCTTCTAGAATGGATTAATTACAATTCAAGGATCCCCTCTCCCCCCAGTACAAAAAGCCACATTATTCGTCCGCTCCTACCCTCAGGACATCTGGTGGTAAATAACTGACGATAAATACAACCCCACTGGCGAATCAAGTGCCCCGATTTCAGGCCGATGGGCTATGGCATGTGCCCCTGTGCGGCGGGGGTGGCAGCTCACGAGTCAGCTCCCCTCTACCTCCGCTCAGGGCATCTGATCTGCCCCAAATGAACTCATTTGTCATCCTCCTCCACCAAGGGTGAGTCCTCTAGAAAACCATGCCTATATTTCTTCCCATCTGCAAGGCTGATAGCTTTCTACATGGTTTATGCTTTCTTCTTCTTTTTATTTTTTTCTTTCTCTCTCAATTCAGGTCTTGATTCCAACAAGAGTTTTTAAATCATTTCGCCATTGTGCACTGGAGATTTGGCTTTTGGTTTCATTCAGTTTAAATACACACATACCATACTTCCTGGGCAGTTAATAACTGGCTATGTTTTCAGTGAGGAACAAAGCAGATACGGTTTTAGGACTCAGAGACTTCACAGTCTGGCTCAGTTTTGTTGGTAAAAGAGCAGTGTGAAAGTAACAGTAATTTCGAGTTGACAGAAGTTCCACAGCTCTCCTGGAGGTGTGCATTTTCCTGGGCACACCAGAGCCAGCTATGTGAACTCGGGTCAGCATTCTCTTTCCAGAGCTCTAATTTGTTTTTTCCACATCTTTGCACCAGACCATAGTTCTCTACAGCAAGGGCTTCCAGTGTATTTGGTTCTCAAGTAAGCAATTCACATTTTGATGTCGTTTAACCCTCATGACAACCCTACGAGAGAGAAATAACTGTTAACCTAATATGCCAATGAGGAAATTGAAGTTTAGAAAAGTTCAGTCCCTTGCTCCAGGGTACAGGGCTGGCAAATGGAGGAGCCCAGTTTGCAATTTCCAATGAGCTGACTTCTAAGGTTGTTCTCTTATTCACTACTCTAGGTGAGTTTTCGTCCAGATACCTATCTAAAATAGTCCCTGGAAATTTCTTCTGTTTAAGACCTTAAGAATACGACAATGGGGTAGCTTGTTGCTTAAGAAATTTTACCACACGATTCCGTTTTCTTAAGTGAAATTAGATCTGGATGCCAGCTCTTAGCGGAAGTTTTCTGTCCTTTGAGATTTAGATAAAATCCATTTGAGTTTCTGCTTACTCTGGACACTCCTGTCTCCTGTTTTTTTCTCTTTTTACCCACCCTCAAGTGGAAGACAATCGTGCTCTATCAGTTCTCGCAAAAGACATTTGTGTGTATAAAACATAGGTATTTTAAGCTTTGGGGCAGTGACTGGGTCTTAATTTGCAGGAGTGAAAACTATGAAATTGAATATTAGGCATACCATAACAAGTAAACACATTTAATCACAAGCAGAGTGCCATAGATAGAGTTCATTACAATCAGAAGAGTAAAAACCAAGATTGTCCTCACTTTATATAATGCATTTTATCCTTAATATGCCATTTGTGAGTTGCTGTCATTCTGGCATCTTGCCACTTGGAAGTCCTCTGCATGGCTGCCTTTCTCAGTAGCAGCATCTCCATCTGCTCGGGCCCTCCGCTCCTCTTCAGAAGTCTCATTTTTTTTTTTTCTTTTTAAATAGAACAATTTCACTTTCCACTTTCTCTAAATGGCTCATCAGTGTGTCCTGCAAAGCAACAGGCTTTCCACCACTTTTCTCACCTGTTAGCAGCCACGCAAGCTTGAAGTTCCTTAAGAACCTTTGTCTTTCTTTCTTTGCCCGTAAATCTTCATGAAGCTAATTCTTGAGAAATTGACCATTCTCTTTCCTCACTCTCTATACCCTGGGCCCCAAAATCCTCAAAAGGAAAAGCTTCTACAGCCAAGTAGAGTTTCATATATCAATTTTTAAAAATTAATCTTGCTACATTCTTACATATTACATCGATGCACAAAATCTATTATAAAGTAATATTCAGTAATCAATTTTCGAACAGTTCCTCACTAAGGAATTGAGGAAAACTCTAAGAAAGGATTATTTTTCACCCCATTTCTGATACAGCTTGGCTCTGATTATTTCACACGGTCCACACTGCACTGGCTCCGCATTGGTCTCTAATAATGATTTTTACTTTCTTAGACCATTTGAAGGAAATGTTTAGTTCCGTTTAGTTTAGTTTTGTTTTAATTAGCTTACTTTACAGAGCCACGTTTTGGGGTGCAGATGTGGTTGCACCCTGGACTTTAGCGAATACCTGAGCCCCCCACCACATGGACTCCACAGCACACCCGCTGTGCCACACTGGACACGTGTGCAACCATGCTGAGCTTCAGCACTCATCTGTGAAGTGGGGATACAAATAATAATCACTTTAGATGTGGTTGTAAGGATGGTGAAGGTTGTAGTAAGGCTCCTGGCACACAGAAAGCTCACTAAATGCAAGCTGCATTTTCCTTCCTTCCAAAATGAATTATAATTGCTTGTCTGATTATTTATCACCTTGGGAACAAAGTCGCACCATTTGCAAAGCCCCACGCCTCCCTCTCTTCTTTGACCGCTCTAGGCTATCACCTGCTGCTTATGTGTTCCTCCCCTAGAGGAAGGTTTATTCTTCTTCTGGCCAGAAGTTAACTCTGTTTGGGTAGAAAACTGATGACATGGCCCTTGTACAATAATCTGTAAATCAAGCACCCTCTTCCAATCATTACCTGCGCAGTGTCGTGGCTGTGGGAGCTTTGTTGGGGAATCCTTTCTGCCTGATGCTGTGTAGATCCCTGTCCTTAGATGAGGGAACTGGGGTGAGAGACGCAGGTTATGGGTGCAATGCAGCCAGGAAACTGCAAACGCCTTCCTAGAACTCCACTCAAAGACAGCCCCAAAACAGATTTGTTCATTGTGTGCCATTCAACAAATAGATGTGCAGCTATGTAGCGATTAAATGAATGAATGCTGGGAGAAATGTAAAAGTGGTCCTTCTGCACCATTCTTGACCAAAGGCTACAGCCTGTCCTTTTCTACCCCTCAGTGGAGCACCGGCCATGAGCAAGTAACTCTAAAAAGGGGCTGAGGTATGTGGCTTCCCTACCCCTTCCAGGACAGGGACATCCAAGGACATGCTGTTCTCTGAAAAAGCAAACAGAAAATGGTGTGAATTGCATGCAATCCAGGGAGAGAATGAGAGCATTGCTCAGATTCTCCACTATGGACCTGACTGCAGATAGAAATTCCCCTCTTCCTCCAGTAAGGCTGACGACTGCTGCACACTCTAAGACAGGCTCTAAATTATGTCTCTTCAGAGGAGGCTCCGCCTCTCCAAGCCATCCAATTCCAGTCTCAGAGAAAAAGGTATCTTTGAGGCCATTGAGCTTTAAGCACCGAGCTGCTCACAGAGTTGCCACTTCTGCCAGGCGAATGCCGAATGCCCCGGGGTATGCCAGCTTGATTCAGGGCTGAAATCCCACAGTTCCCTGAGTGTGTCCCATTCTTTCCATCATACCTGAGCTTATCTCAGTATCTCAGTATTTCTTCCTCCAGGCTCTTGGCATCAGCCTGGCAGGTCTCTGCCCTATGTCTAACCCTGCTCCTGCAATTACGATTGCTGGACATCTTTTCATCTACAATTCTGATCCCCTGCCTGGAATCTTTCCAATCCTTCTATGGCATTCAGAGCCCTGGAAGTTTGGGTCCCTGTCCACCTGGCTGATCTGCTTTCCTTTCTCACACTTTGTGTCCCAGTAGGGCTGATGCTACAGAGCTTGGCATTTCTCTGCCTTTAGTCCTGATGTTCTATGTTGGAAGCATGTGTCCTTCCTCTTTCTTCTGGTTGTTCAGACTTTAACAATGCATACCCTTGTCCCTGGCGGGGCAGAGGGGTCCTGCTTATATCTCAGTGAGCACCCTATGCTTACTTCTCCAAATAAACATCTTCTCTTTCCAGGAAATCATGAGACTATACCCAGATTCCAATGTGCATTAAATATGCATTGTTTTAGATTCAATTTAAATTCCTTTAGCACTTAAGTCCCCACCATATCCCTTGCAATCCATCATATTGGAGACAGTTTATATAACGGTTTAACCAAACAGGTTTTTATGTCAGGAAAACTTTGGTTCGAATGACAGTTCTGACATTTCCTAGAGTGAGGGCCTGAACACCTGCCTTAACTTCTGAACTTGTTTCTTCTCTTTGTAACACAGATCTTCATGGTATTGCCACACGGGGTGGTTGGGAGAATTAAATGGTATAATTTATAAGAAGTTTTTAGCACAGGAACTGGTAAATACATGTTGATTGATAAATATTAGAAGTAAAATATCGTGTTTCAAAAAATGTCACCAACTCTGATTTCTGTTCTCTCTTAGAATTTTGATTAGTTTTGGCGGGTTTCAGAATTTCTACATTATGCAGTGAAAGTCCATGTTAGATGTCACTGATAGAGGGAGGAGACCTCGCCAGCCCACCTAGGGTACCTCATTGTCAGAAGGTTTAGATGAGTTCGTCAGTGCAAAGTGCCTGGCATGTTCTAAGTACTCAATAAATAGTTCAACTTCTCATTGATGGAAAAACTTGGTTCTTTGAGGTTTTTTTTTTTTCTTTCCTTAGAAAATATTGGGAAAAAAATATAAAGCCAAACTGTGGTGGTCAGAATGTTGCTCCCAAACCCACCCCTAAAGATGCCCGTGTCCTAATCCTAGAGCCCCTCAATATGTCGGGGTGCCTGCAAAGGGGAACTGTGGTTAGGGATGGAGCTGAGGGAACTGCCCAGCTGGCCTAAAGCAGGAACAGCAGCTGAGTTATGTGGTTGGGACAGATGGAGTCACAAGGACCCCTAGACATAGAAGTGGGAGGGAGAAGGAGAGCAAAGTGTCGAGGACGGAGCAGTGGTGGCGGCACAGGGTCAGTGAGAAGTCATGCAAGGGAGTGGCCTCCAGGTGCTGTAAGAGGCAGAGAAAGGAAAGCTCCACTAGAGCCTCCAGAGAGGAGTGCAGCCCTGTCCACATCTTCATCTTAGCCAGTGAGTCCCAGGCTGGGCTTCTGGCCTTCAGATCTGGAAGAGAATAAGTGGTTGTTGTCGAGCCACTGTGGGTGGCAATTTGTTACTGTGGCAATGGGAAACAAAGGGCCAAGCTTCCTTCTCTGCGGGCTGGGAGTTGGGTTATGGGGTCTGTACTGGTTCTTGGAAAAGGACCGTAGAGGAATGAACCCTTGAGGGTGCAATGATTTCTTGAGGTGCTCAAGGACAGAAAAGCCAAGAGCTCCTGGACGCTCATCCTTTACTTTCATCTCGTCACCAGGCTTTAGATAAAGCCACAGTATCTCAGAAATCAGGGACATGCTCGGGGGCTGTCTTGTTCCTGCTCTCCCTGTATGAGAGGGTCAGTGTTTTAGTGCTGTGTGCAGATGTTGGCAGCCCTTCTGTTTGAGGTTTTGGGTCCCTGAGTCACTTTCACCATGAGAGTGACAATAATAATAACAACCATCATGCATACTATAGTTCGGGAGCTATCTGTATGTTGTTTCTAATTCTGGCCAAAGAAAATAAAGAAAGGAAGAAAAGAGAGAAAGAAAGAATGGAAGGAAGGGAGGGTGGAAGGAAAGGAGAGTGGGAGGGAGGGAGACAGGGGAGGAAGGAAGGAGGGAAGAGGGAAGGAAGGGAAGGTGGAAAAACTCACATGCATTAGGTATTCTTACATGTCCTTTACACTCGAGGCACTGAAGCACAGAGAAGTTGAGGGCCTTCTCCAGAGTTGCAGAGCCCACCTTTATTGGAACCTTTATTGGGACTTCTATGGACAGTAAGGTTTTGCAACTCAGGCTTGTGCTTCTTACACACATTGTAGTGTCGTGTCCCCCCCCCCCCCCCTTCCGCCGCAACAAGCTCTGTCTCTCTTTCCCCTCTGGAATACGAAGGCAGCTGGCACTGTGCTCAACTCTGTATTACACCTTGTTCTGTGGCATCTCCCCTGCTCGCCATGATGGGGCCCTGTGCACAGAGCACTGAATGGGTTCGGGGCTCACTATTTCAGCTGTGTGTCCGTCTGCTGCTTATGATCCTGAAGAGCCATTTTTTCCCTGCAATATCATCATATAAAATGTCACTGTACTTTCCCAGGCACAGCACGATGATACGCAGTCATACTGAAATCAGAGGCTATTAGGACATTTTCCCGGAACAAAATGTGTCCCAGAAGAAGCAATGTGATGTGACTTATCCTGGTGTGTTATTTTCTCTGGAGAACTTGCCTCCTCCCCTGCAAGCTCTCATATTTTAAACTACACAAATAACACCTTCAAGGGGACTGCGAAATGAAAAGCCCACACACTAATGGAGAACTCTAGGGGACATGGTGTGTGCTTGCTTTCCTTAGGCAGAGTCTGAAAAGGTACAGGATGTGGGAGGTGTTGGGGGAGGTTTCATGGGGCCTGGGGGACCTGAAAGAATCCCTTCATCAGCCCTGTTGTTGTAGATCTTCAAAGCGAGGCCAAGAAAAATAGACTTATGAGCAGTCAGGCTACAAATCCACGTCTATTCTATTTGTTTCCATTGTGTTTTGAGTCCATTGCTCAGGTGATGTGACAGAGCATTGGAAATAGTCAAGGGTGGCTGCACAGATTGGGTGTGGTAAGTGCACCAGCTGCTCAAAACTCAACCGATGTAAATTGCCACCTGGGCTTTGTGTTCATCTCGGGAGGGATCATGGTGAACTAGGAACCAGCAAGTAACATTCCTTTCCTTTTGTGCTTGGCATATAAGTTTTAGCCTCAAGAACATGCATGCACTCCTGCAAAATGCTTTAATTAAATATAGTGCCTCCAACTGCATCTTGTTCCAAAGGGCATCCTTTTGTCCTTCCCTGTGTACTGCACCACTTCACACACCTTGTGGATAATGGAGACGTGTCTTATAACTGGTCCCTGCTCTCAAAGGATTTGCTGTCTAATTGAGGAGAAGAGACCTGCCCATGTGAAAAATGCCAGGCTAGTTAAGAAACCCAGCCCCTGTGCTGGAGAACAGGAAGGATCTGGAAATTATTTGGAGATAAAATAAATATGCTAAATGAATGGCATGGACAATAATACACGCCATGATATTTCCAAAGAAGATGCTACTACTGTGAGCTGAAATTACCTGAGAATGTCTAGTGCAGAAGCTAAACTTGAAAGAAGTTGGTAGGCTTGGAGGGGTCGAGGAGAAAAGCGAGGGGGTCTATGTGACAGCACTGCTGCGTAAACGTTCCTCTGTCTATCTAATTAGTCTGGGATGATGTGGCAGAGTGAATCATCTTCCCTAGCAAAAGACAGACTCTTCATTTTCATCTGCCTGGGCGTGAGCCCATCATAAATCGGTCTTTT
Organism: Myrmecophaga tridactyla; assembly: GCA_004026745.1. NCBI lineage: Eukaryota > Metazoa > Chordata > Mammalia > Pilosa > Myrmecophagidae > Myrmecophaga > Myrmecophaga tridactyla. Next base: position 6,585 of record PVIY010031647.1, on the reverse strand, counting down.
GAAGATGTGTTCTCAGTTACGGGTGTGCTTATTTGTGAGTAGCTCCTCTAAATTCCCTGGAAGTGGGCCTCATCTGCATGGGTTGAGGTTCCTCGGGAGAAACCAAAAGGCAGTCAGAGCCTTGGGAGGAAACTGAGGACTCAGCCGTACCTGGAAGATGGCCACCATAGAACAGGGTAAAGTGTAGCCTTGCAAACTTGAGACCTCTGGCCCTAGAACTGTGAACCAACGAATTTCTGTTGTTTATGCCAACTCAGTGTGTGGTTTAGGCATACCTTGTTTTATTGTGCTTTGTTCAGCTGAGTTTTACTTTATTTACAAATTGAAGGTTGGTGGCAATCCTGCAACAAGCAAGTCTCTTGGTGCCATTTTTCCAATGCCATGTACTCACTTCATGTCTCTGCATCATATTTTAATTAAAGTATGTTCATTGCTTTTTTAGACATAATGCTATTGCACACTTGGTAGACTACAGTATAGTGTAAACATAACTTTTATATGCACTGGGAAACCAAAAATTCTTGTGACTCACTTCATTGCAGTATTTGTTTTATTGTGGTATTTGCTTTATTGCAGTGTTCAAGGCAGACTGAGTTTGTGCAGAGCATGGGCTGCTGCTGCTATGAGACCAAAAAACACGCCAGGCACAGAAGGAGACATAGATGCATTAGGACTTACAAACAGGAGAGTGTCTCATGTGGTGGCCAGTCCAGAGGGGTAGTGCCCCACAAGGGAGAGGCGTGCAGGGGGCGATATGTATATGATTTTAGAACAAAGGTATTCCTTATAGTATGAGTGCATTGGACCTCTAGTATAATCATTAAAGGGACCTAAGTCCTGATATTTTACTAAGACTGATGGTTAAGACTAAGGTACAATCAACACCATTTTACATCCCTGGTTACATTGTCTTCCCTCTGGGAAGATTGCCTCATTTCTCAACCTTTGTCCTGGTTAAAGCAGTCTTGTTACGTGCTCAAATCTTATTCCCATTTAGGAGGGGCCTGGGCCCTGGCTGCCACATGAGGTATTTACATTATTGCGGTATTTGCTTTTTCACAATATTCGCTATTTTGCTTTACTGCATTATTCGCTTTATTGTGGTATTCGTTTTTTCTTGGTGTTTGCTTTTTCACAGTTTGCTTTCTCATGGTATTTGTTTTTCCACGGTATTTATTTTATTGCGGTGTTTGCTTTTTCATGGTATTCACTTTATTGTGGCTTTTCCTTTTTCACAGTATTGGCTTTTATGTGGTATTTGCTTTATCGTGGCGTTCACTTTTTCACGGTATTTGCTTTATTGCAGTATTTGCTTTTCCGTGGTGTCCTGGAACTGGCCTCGAGATACCTCCGAGGTCTGCCTGCACTTGTCCTAGCAGCCCATGCAAACTATTGCAGATGATGAAGTGGAGGCTTCTGGTGGTAAGAAGGTGAGCAGGGGTTGGAAAGGCAGTTTGGCAGGGCCATGGTGCTCTGATAAATGAGCGTTTGGTTCCTTAAGGGAAAGGAAGCTTTTCTTTTTTTTTTGTTTTTTTGTTCTTGCTTTGTTTTTCTAATCAGGAGAATGAGAGGCTCAGGGCACTGGTAGGGCTGAGCCTGATGGGGGTGGGTGTCCAGAGAAGCAGGGGGAGAGGAGGGAGCAGGGGGACTCTGGCGGTTGAGGCTGCATGTGCCAGGTGGCCGACAGGTACGGCTCTGTGCCATGTGTGCCATTATCCTCATTTCAAAGTCAAAGAACCTGAAGCGGAGGCCGTGGTGATAACCTGCTTTATATGAAATAACTAGCATTTTGGTGGAACTCTTCTTGGCTGCAAATGTTCTTTCCACTTCATCAGGTTGCTGGGAGACCATGAACAGAGGCACTGCAATGTCCCGAATTAACCCCCATATCCCGCCCTACTCACAGACACCCAAATTTGGTCAAATTCTCCACTTCTTCTCTCCCCAAAGGAGGGAGAGGGGAATAGGAACATGGAGGGCAATGCATTTTCCAGGGAGAAGAGGGTTTTTTCTCTTATTCATTCAATCATTTGGAGTCATCTCCTTACTTAAAGAATTCTACTGCCATGATTAAGCCTTTTCTCCCTTTTTGACTGCTCTGGGGAATATTTCCTTTGTAGGAGTTTCCTATTGGAATTTGGAATTTTGAAAAGCAGGGAGTATTAGAATCCTTTTCTCCCTGCTGTCTCCTTTCTGTACATGTACAGCCATAGCTTTTCATGTCTCATGTCCTGTACGTGACACTGTCCCAGCAACGACTTTTTTCTACTAGAATGATCTGCTTTGTTTCTTTCTCCCAGGCTTGACTGAGGGTGTTATGAGACTAGACATGGTTGCTTTATATTTATATATATATATGTTTTCCCCCCTAAGTTCTAGATCCTGATATACTAGATCTTGGCATACTTTAAACCAAATTATGCATTAAGAACTCTGAATCTATCAAAAGTACAATAAACACCCAAGTATTTCGGAAGTTTTTGCAAGAAAAACAAAAATGCAGTGCCATAAGGGACTGTCAGGAATTTTATAAACAGCGCCACCATGGAAGAAACAAGATTAATAATATACTGATTAATAGAAATAAAGGATTAAGCAATGGGGCGGGTGGTTCCCTCTGGATGCTGTCTGTTGTGAAGGCTTAGTGTTTGCGGACTTCCCACCATGAGCAGCTGCGGATACCAGCCTGCAAACCAGGGTACTTTCGTCACTGCTCATCCTCTCCTTCGACTCTTGGCTATCCCTGGGACAAGACTTCACTTCTAGTCATCATTGTATTATTAATTTTGTTTCTTCCATGGTAGGGCTGTATACAAAATTCCTGACTCAGTCCCTTATGGCACCGCGTGATAGAAGGTACCAGGTGAGGAGACTTGAGTCTCAGTTTCCCCCAGTGCCTGCTGACCACACGACACTGGACAAAACCCTCCTCCTCTCTAGGCACCAAGTGGCTCATCTGCGAATGAGTAAGTTGCTTTAGGTAAGGGCTAAAAATTTGCACCACCTCTCGCATTCCCAGGTAAGGGAAGGTGTGGTGGGAATGCTCGAGGGTCAGCGTGTCAACCCTCAGTGCAGAGGATTCTGCCGGACTGACCAGTCTGGAGGGTGTGGCTCAATAGATATTTCTCTTGGCCTGGAAGTGCAGCTTGACTGCCTGTTTGTCTTCTGCCCAAGCTGCCTGGCAGCCTTCCCAGGGCTCGCCCACTCTGCCGAGGTGGATGGATAGGTCTTTATAACTCCTGGTTGCCTTGGAATAGGTAGACTATTTTGAAAATGAAGTCTCTGGCTCCCAAAGTTTGACCATTAAGAACTTGTTCTGGTAAATTATTGCCCTACAAATCCCTTTGTTTTTGAGTTTTTCCAAGCACCTTCATTATTCAAGTCATGATTCATATCCCCATATTTGTGTTAACAAAGTCATGGTATATTTCCAATCTGGGCTTCTGTTAAAATTGAGAAAACCAGTGTGATTCCCCTGATAAAAGGAAACTTTAACTATTATTCTGTGTAATCTGTTAGGAAATAAATGCATGACTTCCAATTGTGGCAGGGCTTTACAGACGAATGGAGAGAAAGATCTGGAATTTTATAGGGTGGGGAGAACTACGGGGGAGTAGAATTCTCAGCACAGAGTCAGATTATAGTTGGGCCAGACGGAAGTGCACAGCCGAGTAGCTGAAATGTAGACAAGCTTATTAACCAGCAAAATAGAGACTCAAATAACATAACAGAAAGAGCCCAAGGAAGAGGTTTCAGGAAGCACAGAATAATGCAAAGATACATTTGACATTAAGAAGCCACACTTTGTGGAGTAACCCAGGATGACAGTCATGGGGAGAGTAACTAACCCCAAGGTGTGTAGGTACAATCTGTGGTGTGTGATGGGCGATGGCTGGAGCTTAGACGAGGTCTTGAGCCAGAGAACTAGAGTCTGGTCTTGGTTTGTAACTAGTAAGCATGGGATGACATCTTAGAATAATCTGAGAACATTATTATGCCCAAGCAACAAGAATCGTTAGAGTCCTAGAACCTTAGAGATGGTTAAATCATGCCCCCACCCCCACAATTTATGTTTAAGGAAGCCAAGACACAGGCAAGCAGTTAGCTCAAGTTCACACTGACGACAGCACTGAGGTTTTTGAAAGACCCAGTATATGTGAATTTTGTAGTGCCTACTGCAAATTCAGATACACAAAAATAACCCTCAAAATTCTTGGTCTGCTGGCAAGTTCAAAAGTTTCCAATGCTCTCTGCTAGCTGGCCTTCCCCTGTGATACTCGCCGGACGTCCCTCGTAGTGGCGTCCTTAACCATCTTACAGTCTTGAGGGATCCCTGGTCACATGTGACAAGTGGAGCAGAGCAAACAGAGCAGAGACCCATCACTTTGAATGGGTCAGTGCAAGGCCCCTCAAACTCAGAGGTGTGAGCCAACCTGAAAGCAACCTCCAGACCAGAAGAGAGCTCATTAGTGTAAAAAAGTGCAAATCATGATCAACGGGCTAGAGCTTTACACCAGTCTCAAACTAGCCATTAGGCTTGAATGCCTTGCAAGATCATAAATTAATTCAAAATATGCAATATTTAAATATAAATAAAATTCCTGATTTTTTCCAATTGTGCATAGTAACTAGCCTTCCATATTCACACGGTGCTACCTAATGGGCATTCCAGTGGGCATACGCCAAGACTCATTCAGTTGTAGATGGAAACGCTCATATTTGTATAAGATTAAATGCTCTTTATTATCTCCCTTCTATTTCCTAGTCTTTGAGATTCAATTTAAAAAAACTGTTGGGAAAGTTCAATTTCAGACAATTCAAGTGGCCTTTGACTTCATTCCTGAAGTTCCATTCACAAAAAACCCAATTCACTAGTTCAAAGCCTTTTGGGAAAAGTACGTTAATTTCTCTTTTCTTACTTTGATGGAAATGAGAGGACAGACATGATGTAATCTATCAAAACTCTTCTGTATCTGGGCATTGTTCTAATCACAGAGATTGTCACCCTTTTTCTGTGTAGGGCCCAAATAAAAACATTTTAGGTTTTGTGGACCATTTATAGTTTGTGACCCTTCTCATTCTCATCCTTCTCCTTCTCTTCCTCCTCCTCCTCTTCTTCCTCCTTCTTCTCCTCTTCCTCTCCACAACTCTAAAAATGTTAAAGAACAAAACAAAACGTCCTTAACTGGCAGGAGTGCAGAAGCTGGCTGTGGGTCCGATTAGTTCTATGGGCCGTGGTTTGCCCATTGCTGTGTGGGTCTGTGAGTGGCATGACCATGGATTTGATACCGGAATGTGTGTTTGTCTTGATAGAGGGCTGGTTAGCTGAGCCACAGGACGTGCGGGTGTCTAACTTAGAGATGTTCTCACGCCTTCGTGCTTACCTTCTTTGGGGGGGCATCGACTCTTTTGAGAGATTGATATAAACTATAGGCACTACCCATATAAACACAAAATTTCACATAAAATTCCAAGGATTCACACAACTCCGATGTCTAGTCGTAGATCCTAAGTTAAAGCATTTTCCAAGTGTGTCTTTTTTTTTCTTCCATGAATTGGGCAATTATTCTGACATACTAATACAAATGTTCTTCTTCTAAGAGGACTTTGGATATCATGACAAAAATCCTTAGCATATGACATTTTGAAAGTTGGCCTGATGTTCCTTTTGGTATGTTATTGATCAACATATTCATTTTTACTGTTTTTAGATGTTTAGGCTAATCGAGATTATTTTGTCATTATAAAAATATTATGGTTAACATCTTTATGCATAGTGCTTTTTCTTTTGTGGGTGTATTTATTTCATCTTGTAAGTTGAACAACTGGATCAAGAGGAATATACCTTTTTAAGGATTTTGTTAATTAACATTACTAAATCAATATGATATTCTTTTTGTTTGTTTTTGAACATCATAAGAAGCATTCAGGTATTGTAGAGTGCAGCATTAGTTGTGGGGGATACCATAGACAGTGCTGAGGTTTTTATTTCATTGGTTTATAAAGGGTCTGAGAATGCACATCCTAGAATTTTAATTCACTGATGGCTTAGCTTTGCTTTAGTGAGCAGTCAATATCAGGATACTTCTCTGGTGTAAGTTAAAGAGAGGCTTTTCATTAATCCATCCATTCATCAGGGAATATCATTTAGTACCTACTTTGTGGGCTTAGGAAATGCATCATAATGCTATCAGTAATAAAATAATAATATCAATGACAACAATAGTAAAATAATAACAAACATTTATACAGTGTGTGTTGTGTGCAGGCCACTCTTTTATGCATATGAACTTATTGTATTCTATGAAGTAAGCATGTTTAGTATCCCATTTTACAGGTGAGAAATGAGACCTACAGGGGTTAAGTGAAGTCCCAAGTTATATACCTAAGGAGCCCAAGTCTGAACTTGAACGAGTGCTCATGGAGACCACGTGCTGTATGGTGAGAACGTTCTGTACCAGGTGATGCCTTGTTACATCTCGTCGCTCCTAGTTCTCTGCATAGATGAAATTTAGTTTGCAGGAATGAGGAATGAGATGAGCAAGCGGTGGTACTGGATGGTAAACTTCTGGGTCTCTTTTCTGA